>JAQIXG010000525.1:0-31271 GCA_034700105.1 Oconnorella tubifera
TAGATTTCATACAGTTTTCCAGATAATATATGTCTGTATTCAGGCGCTGCTGGTACTCTCCCCGATGAGCTGCTGAAGGCCAATATTGGAGTGATCAGCAATAATGACTGCAACCAGCGTGTGGCCTCAGTATCAGGAGCCAACGTTGGACCAGGACAAATCTGTCTGTATGACGCTGCCAACTCAGTTGGATCTTGCAATGTAAGATAATTGTTGTTTATGCAACGATGCAAGATTGTCTTTATCCGAGTAACTATTTCAGCCTTCATAATATATATTGTTTCTGCTGCGGATTTAATTAAGTGCTTCGCTTGAAAAGAAAAAATATAAATTATAACTGTTAGGATAAGTTGATAATAATGCTAGATAATTTTCAATCGATAAGTTGGGACTTATAACTGAGATCACTTTGCGGATCATTTCAGTTTCTTGAACTCGAACCTTGGTAGCAGGTCGTATTGAAATCTGGTAAATATTGGTATACAAAGCAATATTTTGATATTTTTTAATATATTGCAGCCGAAGTAAGAACTTCACCTAACGAGTACATTTATTTATAATTTAAATAAATTTAAATAGATAATAAAGAATTTATTAATATAAAATCATTATCAATATTGTCAAAATTTCTCAGAGGGAATAAGCGTTCCAAACTTTCATGTTCTTTCAACGGGAGCCAAAATTTACTGAGTGATCCACTATAATAATTATAATCGTCTCTGTCTAAACTTCTTAAGTATTATTATTGCTTATCAAAAGTAGCACAGATTTAAAACAGTAAACATAAATCAGCGGAAAATATTATATGAAAACTTTGTGCGATTAAAATAGCATGCCCTACATAAATTTTGACAATAATTTGATTTTAAGTTGTAGAAAGTCAATAGTCTAAAGTCACCGGGAACAAGTTTTAATTGATTTATTTAAAACTTTTATAAAAATCAGTCTATTACATTTCAAATATAATTCAGGATACTGGTGATGTAACTATTTCACTGTATGTAACAATTACAATTTATTTGGAAATGTTTTTCAGGGTGACAGCGGTGGCCCACTTAACTGCCTCATCAATGGCGTTACTGCAGTTGCCGGTGTAACTTCATGGGGCATCCAGGGAGGCGGCGCTTGTCTACCCAGCTACCCATCGATCTACACCCGTATCTCATTTTATAGGGACTGGATCGATTCCCATAAGTTTAGCTAAATATCGCACATCGCACTGTTTTACAAACAGTGTCTATAGTATACGAACTGATAATTATTTAAATGTATGCTTAAATTAGAATATTAAATAAATGAAAATGTGAAATATCTCATTCGCAAAGTGATAAAAATTTGACAAAAAATATTAATTTTAAGTTTAGGTATCGTTCATTGACAGGGGATTACTTGTTTTTTTTAACTTCGGTTTTTTTAACGGGTTAACAGCATTGTCTCAAAAATAAGACGTCATATATCAAAATAAATAACGAAAATACTAAGATTAATAGTTGAATCAATTAAACAATGAGTGGACACAGATAAATCTATCGTGAGCCCCTGAAGAGAATTTCAGCTAAACTCGATAATGTCCAGTAAAATAAATTGATAAATTGAATATGAAAACTAAATCAAATAATCTTTGCATATTTAGTATTATTAATACACCATTTAATAGATAAGAATCCGACGATAATATATTAAACACGTGTTGAAAAATAAAATAATCTCAGTAGTAAACTGTATAGTACAGAACTGAAAGTAACTTGTGAGGTGCAACAGTTTAGTTTCTTATTACTCTGTTTATGTACACTGCGGAGTAATTAATGCTAACTTTATCAAAAGACAGTTAATTTTTCAACATATTAAGGAATGAATTAGGAAAACTGCATGATGCGTTTTTGGCTCATTCTACCTGCGTTGCTTTCCTACGGTCAGCTGCATGCATTACAATATATATTATATTATAGATTTATCAAATTAGATACAATGTTTCTTATAATTACATTTTATTTTAATAGAATCAATATAAAGACAAAACACTAAAGGTATGGATTCAAGAATTAATTTAGTGAAGCCCATTTAGGTCAAACAATTTAATTATAATAAAAAACAAGTCTAAGCGTAAACTGATAGAATAAATTTAATTAACAAATAATTTGATCTGAAATTAATCTGTTTGATTAAAGAAGTAATGTTGATGTAGCATCCGCGAGATCGATCCACAAGGACTTTCTGCGTCCATATGTCGGTGGGGAGCTGTCAGAGGGTCGTATAATAGGAGGGAAGGATGCTGTTCCTTTCTCTTGGCCCTGGCAATTGTCCCTTCAAATCCTGTACAGTGGTTCGTGGTATCATACTTGTGGAGCGACTTTGTTGAGCGCTAAATATACTCTTTGCGCGGCACATTGTGTTGACAGCACGTAAGTATTAGTTTTGTAATAAAATCGACTCGTAAGTTCGATTTTTGTATTTAACTCATAGATTTTTTATTTAGCTCGAATGTTTTGTGCCTATTTGGTATCGTTATAACGTTTTGGTACGGTTATAAGTAACATAATTACCATGGCGCAGTTTTAAATCTGAGACGATGTGAATATTGTGAAGCTGCAACGTACTGAGTCCAAGTGATGAGTGAACTCATGGCGTTTATTAAAGCTATCCTGTAACGTTACGTGTAATTGCATTTCATCACTAAATTTTAAATTTGATCAACTATCGTTCAATTGTATTATTTAATATATAATATATATCTGAAGTTTCAAATCAGGGAACATTACGTTTATATTTTAAAGTCCTGTTGATAATCTGCGAATTATTGCCGGTCTATACGATCTACGAGATCTCTCTGGTACAACTGTGACTTCTTTATCATCTACTGTTAAGGTTTCTGCTCACATTTACCTTTATTTTTGATAACTTATTAGCGTACTTAAAATACAGCTTCTCAATATTGTAACCTTTTTAAATATTTTATCAACTGAATTCACTTGTTGCTATAATATATAGGATGTGTAATACATCTTGTATCGATCTAATTTTGGAAATAAATATCTAATTATATAATATATTTGATGTTGAAGCATTCAGGTTACAATGCTGTCACACATGTCAATGATATCTCAATTATCACACATATCTCTCCAATAATATCTGATGATTTCAAGATTGCTTATGCGATGCTGCCGCCCAATAATGTCAACGATTTCTCGGGAGCCACGTGTGTTTTAACCGGCTGGGGAAGAACATGTGAGTCATCGATTGGATGAATGAACTAGGTTCTAGGACGATTCATCAAAGGGCTCTTTGTCAAGAACTATTTTTATAAAGGACGGTTCTGATAACCCATAACCCTTACTCTAACCCTAACCCTAAACCTAACCCTAAACCTAACGAATATCCTTGACGAACAGTCAGTTGACGAACCGTCCTGCGACGAAACGTCCACTTACCATGAAATAAGTCCATTATTGCATACTTAATTACATATTTTCTGCATAGTGTTTCAGAAATGAAATAAACGTACATAAATTAACATTTTTCACATTCTCTATCTTTTATTTTAATTTATTTTAGAATCAGATTGTTTAAAGCGCGGGGGGAGGGGCAATTGTCCCCGTGCTTTTTGAAAGTTATTATTTCCACATGTAGTTCATGTTAAGTTCCCCCTACTGGAAAAAGTTACATTGTTTTTTCTTGAGTTAGTAATATTTGTATAGTGTGTTGTAGTTCGAGTCAAATGTTATTCATTTCATGCACAAAACATTAATGATTTCCTGTTTAAATTGAAGTCATTTTATTTACTTTAAAAGTATATATGTTGTGTAAACTGAAACTGCAATTCACTGTTTTGTAATTTCAGCTCTAAGTACAACGCTTCCCAACATTTTGCAGCAAGTTAACATTGGAATTATTACAACATCGTCTTGTTCAGCTAAGATGTCAGACGTTCAAAATGCATTCGTCAATGAAAATCATATCTGTGCTTATGATACAAGCAATCAACGTGGATCTTGCAGTGTAAGGGACTTTTCGTCATAGGACGATTCATTAACGGACTGTTCGTCAAGGATATTTGTTAGATTTAGGATTAGCTTTAGGTTTATTGTTAGGTTTAGAGTTATGGTTAGGGTTATGGTTAGGGTTAGGATTAAGGGTTATAAGAAACGTCCGCTATAAGAATAGTTTTTGACGAACAGTCCTTTGACGAATCGTCTTTTGACAAAACGTCCTAGAACCCAAGAAAGCTTATACAATAAAACATCTTTTCTTTTCATATTCACTTTACTGACACATAAAGAACGGCTGAGTCAACCGCTGAAAATGTCCCTTTATGATGTATTCAACCATGGTTATATAAATAATGCTTATATTTAACGTTGACTTGAAATAATTAATATACTAATACTGTATATTAAACTCACGTTAGAATGACGTGTCATATATTCTGATCACGTCATATATGTTTAACTAATTTAATTTAACAGGGTGACAGCGGTGGACCAATGAACTGCCCGGGATCACTTGGCTACGTTGTGGCAGGCGTGACGTCATGGGGTATTATAAATTCTCAAACAAATCAATGTGTGACGTCACATCCTTCAGTCTATACGCGCACTAGCGCCTATCTAAGCTGGATAACATCTAACACTCCATGAAAGTTACTATACAGTCAATCTGATTTTAGGTCGCATTCGTGGTCGAACATTTTTGCAAGTTTTAGTAGGGTTAGGATTAATAAAATATTAGGGTTAGGGGTTAACCTAACCGTAATCCTAATTATTTAAGGTTAGGGGTTCACCTAACTCTAAGCCTAATTAGATAATTTAACCCTAACCCTACTAAAAAAGTTTCTTTCGAAATTGTCTTGGTTCGAATTGTCCGAGAACCATAAATTTTTACCAAGTCTTTACACTAAATAAAGGATTTGGTATACAAATTGAACATATAAAATGAATATTGAGATTTAAATTATTCATTTAATGATTTATAAAAGAAGATTTGGTCCTAATTGTTAAGAGTTATACTTTTCCCAAATATTTCCAAATATTGCTGTAAATAAAATGTACATACTTTTGTTTGCTCTTTCTTATTTAGTTCTTAAAATCTTCCAGATAATCATATAATACCGGTATACCTAATATCTGTCTTGTTATATTTCTATACTCTGTCTTATTGTAGACCCTAGTAAAGTAATGTCTCTAGTTTCTGAAAGCTAGGCCTAAATATAAAAAACTGGATAACTCGTTTTAGTTATGTCGGCTTTTGCATAAAATCTTAAATTACTAATAAATACTCGACTGCTAAGACTTTGAATGAATTTGACTCTTTGTAAAATCTTATTCCAAGAAGATCACTACAATAAGTTGTATGTGAATTACTGGGCTGTAATTTTCGTCATCTCTGATCATAATTCATTATTTTGTTATCTTGATTTTTTATCATAATTTGTTATTTGTTATCTAGACTTTAAGTCAAAACTTTGTTCTTGTAACTTTACTTACTTCATCTATGTCAAAATTCTTCAGTATTATTAGTAGAGAGAAATCTTTATTATTAATTAGTTAGCAACATCAAAATAATGAATCATCAAAAATGCAGCATATACTTATGTGGAATAATAGTTTATCAATTTGGTTTCGTTTTCTCGTGTGTTAAGTAATTACTAGTACTACATTTAATTATGTAATAATTACTAGGATATATGCCTAGTAATTATTATATAATTACTAGGCATATATCATGTATCAAAATAAAATACTATGCACTTCAACGCTTAATTGCAAATATATAACTTTTTATTATTAGTTATATGGAATATTAATCTTCAAGTTAAAATTTTTGTTATCATTTTTAGTAGATTTTCCTAAAATGATCTTAAGCTGAAGAAAACGAATAAAATTTTTGATAACGCAATCAATGTCAATCAGAAACTCAACTTTGCGACAAGTTTTTTGTTGTCAAATTTATCTGCGTCGTAATGGAAACCTAGTCGGGCGTTTTAATGACTGACAGAAAATAATTTCAGTGTTAATCGATTTCGATACAAAGAGATCCTTATAGTTTAAAAAATTCTTTATTTCAACTTGTAAGAACTGTATACATTGAACTGTAATAAAAGCTGTGTATTTTTATTGAATTAAAATAATTTTAAGTTGAAAGACTCTCAATTTGTTGATTTATTTACAAATCGGCTTTTCTTCAGCAATTTCACTACCGAATCATTTCACTTTTCACCCGACTTGTGATCTGAAATCTGAAATCGATTTCGTCCTAAAATGATTCGCTGAGTTTCAACGAACAGAAAACGAAATCGACGAATCGTGTAAATTCCTAGCTTGATCGATATCATCGACCTCTACTAAACTATAAACACTACAGTATATATACCAGGAATCCTTTTATTGTCATTGCATCCTATTGTTGACTTATAAAATTTAATTTTAACCTTGTTTATTTTTAATGAAATTATTCATCTAAAGGTAATTAAAAAGACCAGTAAAGTTTCATTTACAAAAAGGGAAAAGGCTTCAAAATTTGGTATTTTGTGAAGTATAGTGATAATGTAAAGTACACATAGATAATGCAAAAAGTGATTATATTAAAAAATTCTATTTCTTTGCTATATTGAGTTATTAGACTCAGTAAAACGATAATAGGTTTACGTAATTTTTTTAAATTTTAAATGCGTGCCATATGCAATATTGGGCAAAATAAATACCAATTGAAGCATAGCCTACACATGCAATTTTATTTTCAATCATTGTTTATTATAACACACTGTATACGCAACACTTTGTCTGTATACATAGCGGTGTATGAACTTACTATGAAGCTAATACTAATTCTATATCTAATTATATAGTTAAACGTATTGAATGAATTGCAAAAATAGCCTAATTCAAATGAGCCGCTATAGACTGAAAATTAAGTTTCAATATTTTAAATCAACACATTATTGCAATAAATAAATAATTAACTAATTTCTATCAATTCCTAAACCTGATATTATCACAAATCATGCAATTATTTTCAAACATGCTTTGCAATTACACGATACAGTTTCACACACACACAAAGTTACAGACGCGTGATAATCAGTTATCACGTCATTCTCAAGTCATAGATAGATGTAAGGCTAATCTATCGGAAAGAGGTCATTGCGCTTTGCTGTTACAAATCACCTCGTTTAGACATTGAAGAATTCTGCACTGAAAATCCACCGACAGAAAGTGTTCATCAACCTTGTAGAATTTAATTACTGATAATTATTTGGATAATTTCATTGATTATATTATAGATTAGACAAGTTTGTATTCGTATATGGGCGGGTATGCTTAATAATATTATAATAGTGAATAATTCTACAGCAACTTCGACATTGTAGAGTCGATAATAATATTATAGTTTGAGAATATATGAGAGTAAAAACAATAATTTATACAAATTTTGCAACATAAAAAGCAACGTTCAATTTTTTGCAGTTAATCAACGAAAAATATGTCATCGATGCAGCCAATAGTCATCGATGCAGCCAATTTGTGTGAATATATTTAAATAAAACAAAAATTTCAAATTCATTATGTAGGAAAAATCTTGTAAAAGATTATTCCTGATAAAATATAATCATTCAGTAATTCTGATAGATGAATAATTAGAAAATATCTTTTTGGATCTCTCTGTAAAAGCACTTAACTATAATTGATAAACATTACAATAAATAACTAAATCAATTAAGCAAAGTTAATTCAATATAATATTTCATTTGCAAAACCCTGCATTGTGCAGGAGTATTGTGTCAGATTCCTTAAACGATAAATCTTGCTATCCGCATTTATGCATCTCACATTGAACAATTCTATAATATTGAACAATTCTATAATATAATTCTATTATACTGATTTATATCTGTACTCCTGTACCACCTAGCATTTGTAAAAAAGCCAGCATTTCAGAGATGCTACAGCTTAGAAGTGCATCGAATGATCACTTGACGAATATTCTTTTCTCTCAACCAGTCAGTACAGAGAAGTAAAATAGATCCTGCAAAGCAACAAAGAAGAAAATGGATTATTTTTTTAAAAAATGATGAACATTGAATTTGTCTTTGAGCTAGGAGAGATTTTTAAAGCGATTCTTTGTTGCAATATTATAGAATTGTTCCGTTTTAATAATTGAAATAAATGATGAAATAGTTGAATAGTTTAAAAGTTTAGAATTATATTTGAAAATAATGCTATGATAAGTAGAGTAGTCGTCCGGAAATTGTTGTTTATTATAAGACTACGCTTTAATGCGTTTGTATTTGAGATTTTATTTAATAAGATATTAGTATTTTGAATCACAAAGGGTAGGTATAAAAGTAGTTTTTAATACATTTGATTATTAAAATAGTGTAATAATAACAATGCTTGTAATAGATGTCGCAGTTTATACTCTATAGGTAAATGAAAAAAGTAGCGTCAATAATATAATGTGACGACTCAATACAACGATAATTAACAATGAAATAGTTTAATTGTTTAAAAAAGCTAGTAAACACTCAATAGAATATAATTTTAGGTCATTGTGATATTTTTGATTATGATAGATGTAATTGTTTTATAAAAAGCATCTGCATTAAAAATATAGCCTAAAACCACATGAATTTTTAATATCTGTGTTTACGATTCAGATAAATAAAACATTTCAACCATGACGCCAAACTCCTTTACCATCACCGCCACTGACTCCCAACCAACCAACTTCACCCTAGATGACGACAACGCAATCATACCGCCATCTTGGACCGAAGCTTCCCTAGCAACCGTCGTCATCGTCTCCATAATCGTTACAATTCTAGCTATTATTACTTCCGGTGGTAACCTAATGGTCGCCCTATCAATCCAGATAGATAAACAACTTCAGACGATCACAAACTACTACCTTCTTAGTCTATCTGTTGCTGACTTCGCCATAGGTGTGGTGTCCATGCCTGTGTGCACCTTCTACCTACTCATGGGACGCTGGCCCTTGGGGAGCAACCTCTGCGACACCTGGCTTACCCTCGACTACACCACAAGTAACGCGTCCGTCGCAAACCTCTTACTCATTAGCTTCGATCGTTATTTCTCCGTCACGAGGCCCCTCACCTACCGGGCTCATCGCACTCCTACGGGGGCCTTCATCAAGATCGGGGCAGCGTGGGTAGTGTCCGCGCTGCTTTGGACGCCTTGGATTTGGATCTGGCCGAATAAGGACGGTGAAGGTAGTTGCTCGATAACATTTCTCGCGAGTAATACTTATTTGACGGTCATCACGGCTCTTATAGCGTTCTATTTGCCAGTGTTTATAATGTGTGTGCTTTATTATCAGATCTATAGGGCTACGGAGACCAGACACAGAGAGATGCAGGCGTATATTCAGCCGACATACGGTACGCAAAGTGATCAGCACACGAGGTCGCTGATAACAGCCACTACGCAGGAGAGTCAGAGTCCTGATAATGGTGAGCAGATTTGAAGTGGTATTTGTAAATATTTTAGTAAAAAAACAAAAAATATTTTAACATACACAAATGATGTCAGTAATTGTTTGTGTAATAGTATTTATTATAGCTGTTGTAATTTTTTATAACAGTATTTATTATTGCTATTTTGATAATAACTGATGACTTAAATTCAAGATACTCATCAGATATGATGTCTTTATAGCAGAAATTAGTACAAATAAAACATTACTCTACATTTTTATCGATAAACAAAACTAAACTAATACAGAAGATATACTTCGTTCGCTATCTAAATATGGAGCCTAATTAATGATTTCCTCTGAATATTAATGTTCAGAAGGCGCAGCAGCGACCAGCGCCTCAAACCAAGCTCTCTCCCTCGAGCTTCAACTCGAACTCGAGTCCACATTCAAAGATGCCCTACAAGTCGTCCAAAGTCGCCAAGCTCACAAGACTCGCTGGCAAAGATTAAAAAACTACTGCAAAATCGACAGAGACGTCGTGGGCAAAATTGAGACAAAACGCGACGTTGACAACAACGGCGAGAATTGTGCGGATTTTCTCGAGGAAGACTCCAGCAGCAATAGCAACACGCCCGCGATGATATCCAGACAGGGTTCCGTTGGTGCGCCAAACATTAGGCATAGTTTACCCTACCGAGGATGGATGGGGTTGGGAAACAACCGACTTGTTCGTCAGAGGTCCTCGTGCGCTGCATCTCCGGAATCATCCCGTGGTTTTAAGTGGAAATCCGTGGGATTGGGGAGACGAAATACCGAGAGGGTTAAGAACTTGGGGTTTTATCTCAGTCGAGGGAGAACCATTTCTGTGGAGTCGAGAGAGGACTTCACACCCATGACAGATGTGACCAATGTGCCATTTAGTAGAAACACAAGTAATCTGTCACAAATTACGTCTATGGTAAACACACCAAGTACCACAAATAGTGGTAGGTTATCTGTAGTAACAGCTATGCCAAGTTTGAAAGATGATAAAGTAGATTGTCATTATGGTAGAATGGAGGCAACTATGTTGGAGGTGACTGATGAACAGAAGAAATTATATAGCAATAAGGATGATGATAAATGGGAGTCCGGGATAGGTTGTTGCAGTGGGGGAGAGTTTATAAATACAGAGGATAGGAATTTAATAAATGGGAAAGAATCAAATTGTGATCATTTTGAGGGAAGGGATGAAAGCCAGTTTTGTCACTTAATTGAAGAAAATTGTAAAAATTCAAATGGATATTCACACTCCGATTGTGAAAATACAAAAATAGACAGTACAAATATTGCCTCTTCATCTAAGTGTAAGGAGTCTTTTAAAATATCAGATATATCGGATAATAAAACAAATCAATCGGATTGTAGAAAAAGTAACCAAATTATTTCGGAAAATATTACTGAAGATGATTCATTAAATAATGGCACTGAGTCGAAAATTGTTGATCCTCCATATCGCAAGATATCAAACAACAGCAATACGGGCATAGACGATCAAAAACCTGATAGCAATAATGTTGATAAAAACAACTTGCAATCAAATAGTCATAGCATATCGAATCTAAATCAATCAAATCATAACAATCAAATCTCAGCAAGCAGAGAGCGTTTCAAAATCGACCAACTTCATTTCTCTGAAAAAGAAAAACCAAATTCAAGTGACCTTCAAAACTTCCCTGATGATAAACTTCATGTTCAAAAAGATCAGTCGAAGGATTCATCACCGAGTTCAAATCGCCTTAACGAGCCCGAAACCAAAGAATCATTCGCTAGCAATCATAAACTTTGTAATAACAGTCAAAACACTCAAAAACCCGAATTCGAAAATAAAGAATCCCCGACAAGCGATCCTAAATTTAACAATAAACGAGATAATACTCAACAAAAGTCCGACTATACGCCCGGCGATCCAGCCAGGCAGCTAACTCCTTCGACTGACGGCGAGCAGCCCCGTCAGCTAGGCACTACGTCGTCCCTCCGCGCCTTGGTACTCTCAGGCTCAGCGCAGGCCCTGCAGCAGGCTACTAGGCGCGTGTTGAGAAGTAGGCGGCAAGAAAAACGCCAAGACAAAAAGGCGGCAAAAACGCTTAGCGCTATTTTACTGGCTTTTGTCATCACGTGGACGCCTTATAATGTGTTTACGCTGATCAACGCTTTTTGGCCTGGGACAGTCAACAAAAGTCTTTATGAATTCGGTAAGTTAGAATAAAATATAATATAATATGGAATATAATAGATTTTAATTACTTAAAGTGTAATGTAATATTTAATGTAAGTTTAATGTAATTTATTAAAAAGATTTTGTTAATTTAGTTTACTGGTCTATTTTCAAGTTGCAACGATGAAGGACTTTGTTATATTTTATTTTCAGTAGAGTCAGTGATAAATTGTGTACCAGCTTCAGTAGCATATTAGCCAGCAGTTGTTAATATTGAACTTAATCTGTGAATCAACACATTTTATTAGCAAAACTAATTAACAAATATGTTAGCAAAAAGCCATTCATTACTATATTGATTATTGCTAGTTTTCAACAAAAAATAAACTTCCATATCAACTTCTGTAATGTTCTAAAATTAGATTTTGCTTCTTGAAAATAAAAATAAACCGCTAAAAATATATCGATAGACTTTAGAACAACACATTCCTCTTTCAGACTTTAAGTATTCAAAAATCTTTATAACTCTATAAATAACTGCCACCCTCTCACATCCCTCCCCCCCCCCCATCGTTAGTTTCATTCAGTGTAATGAAAACCGAATCATTGATATTATTTGTGACGTAATGATGACGTGCGATGACTTGATGTTAGAATCTATCGATTGATAATTTCGATCATTCATGAATTCTCGAAGCAAAGACAAAGTTCCAGACAGTTGTTTGTACAAAGAGAGAGGGCATGGGGGGGGGAGGGGGGCAGAGAGTGATTACTCCCGTTGGTTTTTTCCTTTTTCCAAGAGTTATAATACAGTATTAGTTTTCGGTAGAGGGGGGGGGGCGGCGGGGGTGAAACAAATGTAGAATGAACTGATTTTGCCATTTTTGTATATTCAATCAAATGAAACGTAATGTTATGATCTACTTTTAGTCATTTAATCGCTCTAATCATTTTACCGACAATTATTCAACAGAATATATTCTAAGTCTATAGTTTTTATAAAAACATAAAAAAATTGTTAAAACAATGTTCACGTTGTTTTTTAAATACAAATAGGGATAGTTTATCCCCCTCCCGCCACCCCACGTCTTTCGGTTTTGCAAACATATTTTACATCTTCTTTCTTACGTGAGATAACGTAAACGTAACGCAAGGCCACCTCTAGCAGCCAACTTTCATCTGCGTTAAGATTACAACGCGTCCAACGATTTCGCAACGTAATTACGCAAGCTCAATTATAGTTTACAGAAGCTGCAGTTTTTGCTTAGGGTCGTTTATTCTTCTCGCTTTGTTTAACTGATCTTTAAACACTCGCATACTACTGCCTCACTTGAATTCAGCTTATCTAAGTCCAAGTGTCTGCATACAGCTGAACGACTTGCAGTAAGGTTTTATAATACTCAGATACTTAGCTAGCATTGCTGAAAGTACTGCTGTAAGTTAATATATAGGAAGATGTTAAATCTGTGTCTCATTAATAAAACTAGATATTTCTTTTAATTTGTGTTTTAAATGAAAGTTTTAGCAATAAGCTTCATAAATTATGTTTTCTTAAACACCGTTTTCAGACAGCAAAGCGATATTTTGATATTTATATTATAGTATATTATGTTAATAATATACTGTAATATTATGCCAATACTATACTATGATAATATTGTATTGGCATAATTACTGCGTGAAATTGTGATTCTCGACTATTTCGTTTTGCAATTTAAAGAACAGTGATTATTGCAGTTTTTCGTGATACAGTTTTCATACCGCGTAATCCCATCTTTGAAAGTCAAATCTATCTAAGCCTAATCACTTTATTTCACAAATGTATACTTTTAACAACTGAACGAATTATTAATCACGTATTCAATGCATTTATTTCAGTAGAAGAACATAACAAACAAAAGAACTAAAAATTAATTTAATTAATATTTGTAATCCTAAGTTTATAATACTTTCTATTTCTTTCATTAACCCTAAAATATTGATTATTATATTCATTGTTGCGTATCAATACTTTATCACGACGTACTTTATGCTGCATTCGATATCATTAGCATATCGATACAAATTTTTATCAATAATATTAACAGTAGTTTTCGTGGAAACTATCTATATTATTTTAAAGTTTTTCTTTATTCTTTTAAAACGGAAGTGTAGTTAGTCGCTGGTATCTGTCTTTTGAAGACGATCACTCGAGAATTGAACGTCCTTATCTTATCTTAACATACTGCATAGCAAACAAACAACATTCCTTGCAGTAAAACCAAACTTTTCCCGGTCTTTCTGTACTATCGAAGTCCTATTATAGTCTTTACCGTGAAAACGGCCCCGATAAATCGGCCCCAATTGCTAATTCTTCAGGTTAGGGTTGAGATTTGGATTCGGGTTAGTGTTAGGATTAAAGTCAGGGTTAGTACGAGGGTTAGGGTTAAGTTTAAGGTTAGTTAAGGCTATGATTATTAAATGAATTCGCTGGGCCGTTTTGTCGGGTTAATGTATTCGGAGCCGTTTTGTCGGGGTACCAGGTTTTGCTGTGTCTGGTATACCAACAAAATACATGAATTTATTTGAATTAGTATGTTCTTAATTAACACATTTTACCTGGCGAGTGTTTTATTATCTCTTTTACTTGGTATACATTTACTTGGCATTATCTGGTATTCTGACTGTTAAAAGTCAAAATGCAGGCGATCCGTTAGCTGGACATATGCGCAGTTAGATGACGTCATTTACTTGCTAGTCACTCTGCTTAAATTTAGTACTGGCAATAATGTCTTATCTATTTGGCATATTTGGTTCACAATTTGAGCATTTTAAAAAATGGACCAAACTGGAAATTAGGCGTACATATTTTAATTGTCGTAGACGAAAATGGAAACGGGACTGGACCTACATTTTAAATGGTCAAACTGTTAAATTAATCAAGAATCTGCTGCTTATCTAGTGGGGTGGGATTGTTTAGATGATAATACCTCCCCCCATTTGAGGATAAATTGATTTTTGTAGTGATTCTAAAGCGTTAGTTTAGTCGCAAAATCCACTTTGTGATGTTGTAATGAAAAAATTGCAGTGGAAGCGCATAATGTCCAAAAAATGACTGATAATCTAAAAATAAGTCATTAAAAAGGCAATTAAATTTCGAGTAGGAATTCAATTCCCTCTCCCCCCCCCCTCCATTAGTTAAATTTTGGCTACGCCACTCAAGAATGTCATTAGATTTTATCAGATTACTTCATAGAAATGTTTTAATTTTACTGTCAGAAACTGTCGTCAGAAAAAATTTGATGTTAGTTTAAATCCTGTAAATCCTTTTTTTTATATATAATGACATTTAGCACTTGGATGTAATCCCAATGCACATGTGAAAATAGGCTATTTAACCCCGGGCAAAAAGCCCGCGACAATTGACTTATAAAATTGTTCGTCTTTCATTTTATAGAAAATTCATGAACCCAGTAATTTGTTTTGCGAAATGAGTTTTTCTTATTATGTCTGATTGGATTTTAGTTAGAAAAATAGAAACACATTAAAATATCTTAATACAAACATCAACTACATAAAATTGACATACTATAGTTTATGTCTATAATAGTATATACTGATATACTCTACAATATATTGCTTTTTTTATAGTACTTTACCCGGAAGAATACTATAATGATAATACTTTTAATGATTTTAGCAATAATGACAGCATTTCAATAATTCAATATTAATTCGTTTTTCAAATTCTAAACTTTGATTCTATCAAGAACTAATAGTCCAAAACGATATCCTCTCATTTTAATTGCTAATTATTTCTGCTAATTGTCTCGCACTCAAAATGACAATCCACTTTATATTTCAAATTGATCAGATTATGCTAAAGTTTATCAAAATTATAATTTTACAATTTAAAATTGTTTTTCATCTAGAATTTAAAATTTAACATTTAAATAAATGTTAAGTTTTAAATAAATGCAAATTAATTTTCTCACGTAAATATAAATAAACTTACATGAGATCCTGAAAATCGTTTTGTAGAATAAAAATAGCAACACATTTTGTTAACATCATAGAATTTCGTAGTATACCAAAACTATCGTTAAAATCCATTGAATCCATTTTCACGGTGGAATGACGTCATCATGTAATATATCCACGATTCGATTATTGGGCACAAAACATCGATAAAGAAATCTCACGAGATTTCATCTTCTATTTTCACGCCTCATTGAATGCGGATAAACCAGCAGGAACAATTCAAGCGTGACGGTGCAATGGCAATGCAGCATTGTTACAATGGTGCATTTCACACGTTTTGATCGGTTCTAGGACGATTCGTTAAAGGACGATTTGTCAACGGACTGTTCGTCAAAAACGATTTTTATAACAATTTAATTATAACGTACACGTATATTATAATTTACTGTAAATTCTAAATTTAAATAAAACTGCATTTAGAATTTTATTATAAAATAAACTTACTTATAAATATAATTATGTTAATTTCTAAACTCATAAATTCGCAGATTGGATATTATCAACCCTAAAGTTAATGTTTTGAACTGATACATTTTATTGTGTTTCTTTGTTATATTTTGTTATTATTCGTTTGTATTTATTGACGAATTTTATTGAGAAAGATTTAAAATGAACCTGACAGCTTAATTCTTTCACGCGTGAATTATCGCTCATTTCTTCTTTATTAAATCCGACAAGGGGAAAATGTTTGTCGTAAATTTTCAGACGAAAATCAAAGAAATTTGAAATAATAAGCAATTAGAAGATATCGATAGTTCAATGATAAAGATGACGTTATTAATGAAGCGAAGAAAAACAAATTAGTGGAAAGATAGAAAGATGGAGTAACAAAGAAAATAATTACTCATAATATTATATTATATAGGATCATAAATGTTCTATATTAATAGTGATTATTTATATACAGTATACGATAAATAACGTATTCCTACTCGTTATATATAATAACGTTATATAATAATTTTATATAATAACGGTATAACGTAGGCCTACATGAAACGAGTACGTTAGAATATTTTTTATATTGTATATAAATATTATTATATCGTATATCTTAAAATCACACTGTATGAAGATAAATGTTTGTTGTCAATTATGTTGTAGAAACTTATGCTTTGATATAATTGATTACAGAAATATCTTATATCTGTAATCACTTATAATTAATGTATTCAATTAATCTGATCAATTACGATCGAATTTTTTTATGTTATTTCAATTTTTTCATATTATGATGTAATTCATATACACGATTAAATATTTGTGAAAATCTCATCGAAACATTCGCAGCGACTGTTGTAGCTATTGAATAGACGCGAAGAAAATCGTTCGTGTAAATTTAGCTTAATGTGAAGCATTGTTTTATGAGTGACTTTGTGAAAGCAGAGAAATTAATTCACAATTAGAAATCCAGCAAAAACTGATAATAAGCTTATTCGTGTGATTTATTGAATTAAGATGAATTATTTACGGATTTACAAGATTAAGCCTAATTCACATCTAGTAGTGTTGAAAAAATAATATAAGTGACCATCTCGGTGATTAAGTTAACTAGTGTTAAAGCCACATCAGCATGAGTTGATCGTATAGATGGGTTCTAAAACAAAATGGTACAGGACAAAATGGTACGGACAAAATACAGTACAAAGTACAAGACATTTTCAATATTTTTTATTTTTGCAACATTTTATTGCTATTATTATTACCTAACCCTAACCCTTAAACCTAACCCTAACCCTAATACTTTTTTTATCTGTGCCATTTTGTCCTGTACCATTTTGTCCGGCCACCTATAGATGACATATGCAGTGTCTACAGACTTAATTATGATATGATAATGAAAGTCTTTTACCTATTATTTAATTGTTTTAATAAATCGATTTTATTGTTTACAAGAATGAATTACATTCGCTACTATACTGTTAAAAATTACTAATCCATGACCCTCCCCTTCCCCCCGCCGAGCTGGTTGAGTATATAAAATAATTAAAAAATTATTTGTTTATTTACGAAATTAGGTTAAATTATAATTGTTTACTTATAAATGAATTCTTTTTATCAATAAAACCCACGGCATCCACTTTTATTTTTGCTTTCATGTCGCCTTGGACCTCTGTAACATTAGATGCATTACGAATCTGACGGACCGGAAGTAGTAAGTCATCCCTTATCAGACCTGTTGTATACATACAAGGATACGGTCACGTGGATGAAAAATGGCGGCTGTATTCCCTCGCGAGAGGGCGATACGATGATCTAGCGATATAAATTATCTTTGCTCTGATAGATTCGAAGAAGTTTATGTCACAGTAGCGCGCTAATTTGCAGAGCGATGTTTATGTCACAGTAGCGCGCTACTTTGTAGAGCGACGTTTATGTCACAGTAGCGCGTTACTCTGTAGAGCGACGTTTATGCCACAGTAGCGCGATACTTTGTAAAGCGACGTTTATGTCACAGTAGCGCGATACTTTGTAAAGCGACGTTTATGTCACAGTAGCGCGATACTTTGTAAAGCGATGTTTATGTCAGTAGAGGCCGATACCAGGGAGCCTACATAATCTCTACAAATATAAAATTGGTTAAAATTCGGTTAAATCACACAATTATTTTATGTTTTAAAGACTCATGATGACATCATTACAACCAGATGCCATCATGATCCATTGAAATAGCTGTAATAACCATGGACCTTGCACATTTTAACCCTGGAGCATATACCTAAATTATTTTTTTTTAGTTTAACATTCTTTCTGGAATCTTTCATAAATTTGTTACTAGTATTTGATGACAGCTAATTTTTATTTTATACCAATCAGAGTGTGCCTTATAATACTTGAAATTGATGATAGCTAATTTGTATTCAGCTCAATTAGAGTGTGTTCTAACATTACTCTATTCATTGAAATGTCTTCACGAAAATAATTCTTTTCCAGCCTCTGATCACTTGAAAATCTTGAATATTTTTTCCTTTTATTTGCTCAAAGTCAGTGTTTCAACTATTCGTCTAAGCCTCCTGTGCTTCATTGAGAGAAGCAAATAATGTCCAGCTTGGCTTATAGTATGTTGACATTCAGTGGCGCAAGCAACTTTAAAATATCTCAGTGACAAGCTTAATCATAGCCTAAGTTATTTTCAAATTCTTAATATTTCTAGTAAGACTAAAATCAATGATGGTATACGATATGCTATTAAATAATATTAATGGTTGTAGATTGATAATTCCGAATAACAAAAAACAATCTAAGAATTTTCGATTATCAGAAAATCTATTCATCAAAATAGAAATTAACTTAATCATTTATCATCTTTCAAAAATGAAAACTGTTGCTAATGTTTCAAATCCTACTTTATGATGAAATGTAATTGAAATTTTTTCATAAAATCTTATTAATTTCGGGGCCTAGAAGTCCCCCTCCCCTTCAATTTTATGATCTTCTCACATAGCTGGTTAATCAATATCTTTCGGATTTGTTTGTTCTCCTCTTTTCACTCTTCGAACACTTCGACTGGTCATCACTTCGATGAAAGTCACTTCGAGACGATATACGTTACTGCTGCGAACATTATTAGAAATCATTTTAAAAATATTCTCCGTCTTAGCAGCGTTATTTTGCCTCAATAATAATAATAAAAAACCTGTAATAGAAGGAAATAAAAATTTGGTATATCATGATAGCGTTTTCATTAAAATCACTTTTTGTTTCTTATAATAGATAATAAAAGCAAGGTATTGTTCAAACAAAACAAAATATATTAGTGCATATATTGCTTTGAAACTAATATATTTTGCCTATTTTGTTTTGAAAGCAAAAGAATTAGAATTGTTATTTCTATAAGGATAAAAAAATATTAACCCCCCCCCCTCAACCTATCCCCCCCCCCCCCGGTAAACTCGATAGTTTCTGTAGTTTGATGTAGAGAATTCACTAGTGGATCGTCTTGCAATTTAGCGTAGGGGATTCGAAGCATAGCAAAATGTAGCGGTTTCATTCCGTCAGCGCCTCTAGCGAATGTAATGGTATTTACTTTCGAGCATATAAAGAAAAAATCATTAAAAACTTTCTTCTTCATTGGTTTGAAGGAACAGAAACTTAAAATGAGTTTATTCAATTATTAAATGGTTAAATGTTAGATTTTTATTGATAAGTCAATTAACTTGTTTAGTATTCTCATTGTATAAAGAGATATAATAGTTATTCAAGAAATTTGTTCAAAAATAAAGGTAAATTTTAAGACATTTTTTCACTTTGTCTATCTTCATTAATTATTTAATTACTGTACTGCAGAATTGTAATAATAAGCATTGAAAGTTTTATTTGAAAATTGTATTAATAACATTGAAAATTTAAACTCTTTGTAAAGGTTATAAAACTTCTATTTTAAAACTTTTCATAAAGGGTGATTCAATTTAAAGATTTATGCAAAATCAAGAAACGAAAGAAAATTATGCAATATTTAATCACTTAAGCTTTGTTCGAAAGCGTTCAGTTAATTCTAAAATTTCTCACCAGATGGTATGCACTTTATTTGAGCTAAAAACTTGCACGAGATTTTATCAAAAGTATCAATATTAATTTTTAGAACAAAAAATTCACAGCTGATGATATATGATTATTTTTTTAATTTAACCATAACGTTATAAATGTTTAGTAGACTTGTCTGTTTCATAATAAATAAAATTTGATTGAAATAAAAAATAAATTAAAGAAAATTGCATTGAAAAAATAAATATGTTATTAACTGTTGCTACTCATCAAAGATACTTCGGTTTAATTTGTTATCATATATTAACTTAATTTAGATTTATAACGTATTAAATATTATCAATGCTATAACTATTAACTATAAATGAATAATTGAAACACAAATAAGTAACACAGCAGATAAATCTTAAAATTCACTAACCATATTTCACAAGCTATAAAAATCTTCAATTAATTCTATTCAACTTACTTTTAACTCAAAGTAAACAAAAAACACTGAATTTATCTACAGTATACTAAGTCTACTCACAAAACTCGCGTAAATCTTGTAATGCATCCGAACAACCCAAGGTTTTGTTTTATAAAGGAGATGCTCACTTCAAATAATATATCTGCTGTCAGAAAAAAAAGAAGCGGAGAGTAGGGTAAACGTTTGAAAAGAGTTTAGAACTTTATTATCGCGAGCTGTCTGCGTCACTTAATAGAGCAGTAAACTTGTTCTATGCAGAGACTGGTATCTATAGTTTCTTCTTCTTTTCATGTTTCTACTAAGTGATGTATAAGTAAGCTGATTCTAATTCCAGCATTTATAGTAATTAGCAATAGCAATTAGCTGATATTTGCGATAAAGTCAAACCAGTTAAATGCGAGGGGGGTGTGGGGGGGGGGGGTGTATGGCTGGAGGGGTGGGGGTACCGCCTTGGAGGTGGGAATCGTTATCTTAAAAATCGTGATCATTTTTATAATTATTTTTATACTTATTTTGATGTTTACGCAAAATTCACAATAAGCTATCTTGACAAAACCATGATATCTTTATTTTTTATAAAATCAGTAAATGTAGCTATTTGCTGTAAATAATCACAGTCTTTAAATAAAAAGATTTGAGTAAAATATCCGTAAGCCTTTTTTAAATTAGTCGTCATTGCTTTTCGTGACCAAAACTCAATGAATCAATCCATCAATGTTCATTCAATGTTATTATTTTTTATTTATGCTTATTATAAATTAGCTATATATTGTTTATTTAGGTTACTGGCTATGCTACCTCAACAGTACAGTCAATCCAGTATGCTACGCCTTGTGTAACGCAAACTTTCGCCGTACTTACTGGCGCATACTAACTTGTCGCTGGTTTGGGCGGCGTCGTCACATCGCGAGTGCGGCGCACGCTCATCGCCACAATATGAAACATCATCTTTCAACGGTTTGTCGATGAAAAATATCATCTGGAGGAAGAGAAAAAGAGGTGTGATTGATGATGTAATCAATCTTGAAACGCCTAAATATTTTTTGAAAATGAGTAAGGTGATTTGGGTTTTGATTTGGAGAAAATAATTGATTTTGAAAAGATTGTCAGATTTTTTGTGGGAGGAGGAGGAGAAGAAGGTTACCCCCTTGATTTTGTGGAAGATTCTACTGCAAAGTTTTGTAGTAAAACTTTTAAGTTAGAGTAAAGTTTATTTAGTGATTTTGAATCAATGTTACGCTCAGAGTAAATCTAAAAGGTAGAATGTTGGGATAAAAAAGATTGTCAGATTTTAACCACGCTGAATCTGTTAATCCTCCCACCACTTTCTAAGCTTGATGCGTTTTGGATAGCCAATGGGCGAGTCGTGTTGTTTTATTATCTGAATGTTAATTGGCTGGAAACGTCGCTATTTTTAGCGATTAATGATAGGCAATGATCATTATTTTGAAATTGCTTTGTGTTTTTATGACTTTTTTGTAATACAAAGTTAGGATTGTACGAAATATGGCATTTATTCGATCGAAGCATGCTTTTTGTAAAGTATACATATTCCCTTGGCACATTATCGTATTTCTTTGTTTATTTTTTAAATCAGAAAACTTTTATTGTAACACGAATTTTTCATTGTAAATGTCAATGTTCAGTTTAATACATTATAAACATTTATTTATTGATACTTATTTATTAATTTATTGTTAATAATTTTTAATAGATACATTTTAAATAAAACATAGTGAAAGAATGTAATTTTTAGCTTTATACGATAGGCAATTTACTTCTGTGGTCTATTTTGATCATGTAGTCAATGCGTTTGTAGTGATATATCAATTTTATTTAATATTCATTCAAACATAATTTTCTGTACTTGCATGATTAAGTTTCATACATTTTTGTTGTGTTGTCGAGTATTTGTTTTGATTGAAGTTTTAATAACTATATTGCAACAATTTTTAACTGAACAATGTCAAAAACGAGTAGATGTCAAAAGAGGAATATTTCTAACTATAAACCTAATCCTAATCCTAATGCTATAACATTGTGACTCGAATTTGAAACAATTACGTTTTAAATCCAGTTCTCTAAATACGTCAATAACTTGTCTCGTTCATTAATTTTAATCATCCTAGTTTTAATTTGAATTTTAAATTAAATTACTAGTTTTAATTTCAATTTTCATGTAAATTTATTGTTTGTCAAATATTGAGTCTGCAGTTTTTGCTAATGTTGTAATTTATTTAAATCGTGTTTTGCCTTTACTGATTTTAATAAAATGAAATATTATATATTTTATTTATTACAACATTATAGTAAGTGAGATGTGTGAGAGAGAATTTTAGAAATAAGTGTAAACTCTGTGCTCGAACATCAATTTGATCAAGAAATCAATATCTTTTCTTTTAATCATTTATAAATGTTCTATTTACAATTCATTTTAGACTCTCAATAAAAAGAAATCTCAAAA
This sequence comes from Oconnorella tubifera, assembly GCA_034700105.1. Classification (NCBI taxonomy): domain Eukaryota; kingdom Metazoa; phylum Annelida; class Clitellata; order Enchytraeida; family Enchytraeidae; genus Oconnorella; species Oconnorella tubifera. Next base: position 23,068 of record JAQIXG010000525.1, read on the forward strand.
TCAGTGAGCGCTAGAATTATAAGCAGGCTGAATTATTATTAAAATTAAAACATTTATAAGCTGCAGAGCAGGGAACTCGTACATTTAAAGAAATATTATTTTGAATTAAAAAATCGATTCGCTAGATAACGCTTTTGAATTGTAAATCCGGGTGTATACCATCAGGATAATTCATCTTCAGACTTTTGATCTGCGATATTACTTCTGCCGACATTTGGTCTACTGCGACATTAGGGTTAGGAATATGGTTAGGAGTATATGGTTAAGTTTAGGGTAGAACCAAATGTCTGTAGATCAAATGTCAGTAAACTTTGTGTCGTAGACCAAAAGTCTCTAGATGATTTATCACGGAACTCAGTTGTCTTATGATTTGGATCGTAAATTCTAGAATTAAAAATCAAACCTTCAAAATGAACATCGGAGTCAATCACATAAAGAGATAGCGATGAATATCACGAATTAGAAATAACATATAACGTTCAGTCTCTAGTTCATCTAAACATATTTTATATACTAAATTTTACTGAATTATCCTTTAATTAAGCATCAAAATTATTTCTCAAAAACTCTTCGCACAACAAAATTCACCGCTTATTAGTCTGCACGTGTCTGAATTTAAAATTCTCTAATTGGCTTCAAAATAAATGATCAAAATTGTTAGTGAAAAGTAGAGAGAACATTTTTTCACGTAATGAGCAAATTAAAGCAATTTATACTTCATTAGCCTTTGGTTATTTCGCTGTTCTATAAAATGGTCGGTAAATAACTTTAAAGGAAACAGAACAAATTGGTCAATTAGCTTTATTGAAGCAATCATTTGAGAAGATAGATACAGTAAGAAAATTAGCTTGAAGCAATAAGTACGAAACATGCTAAAGTTCATTCTGCGGACATTTTTGAAAGATGTATTTTTTGCTAGCCAATAACTAATTTATATTTCCTTACAATTCAATTTGTTGCGATTTGTTTTAAAACTTTACAAAGAAATCTTTTGATTCTATATTATACTGAGTGTTAATGTCATTGATTACAATTACTTTAATTAGAGCTTCGAAATATTTTACTCTAAATATTGTAAACAAGTCTAAAGCCTATATCTATAGACTAATTATCGTCAAAAAATACATCGTGCACATTTAGACATTGTATATTATCCGCTTATAGTAAAAAAATTGACAAAGAAGTCTTCCGCAAACGATCGACTAAATGTAATATTATCAGCAGAATGGAATATCGCGTTCAATACGATGCTACACAGAGACGTGATTTGCGACGACGTTTAATGCTGCATTGACAGATTCTATCCACGTTTTTAAAAGCTTACTAGCAAACTCTTACATTTCATTATTAATTTCCCATATTTAAATTTATTTCAAACATATCTAATGAAAATTTAATTAAAACTCAACAATTATGGATATAACAAAAAGATTTCAATTACTCTCGTACAATTCTGATATCCTCCACAACTCGAGTCTTCTATTTAACGACTCCCTCTCCTTCTACAACCGCTGCTACACCCCACCTCACCCTTCAGACAATATCTGTAGCCTCTACGACTTCCTCGTCGAGGCCGTCTTCATGGGGATCCTCTGTCTCTTCGGCTTCATCGGAAATAGCCTTTCAACCATCTGCCTCTGGAGAGACCATTCAAAAACAGCCACACCATTTCTTTTGATGTCCTTAGAAATAGCAGACACTTTTTTCTTGATAACCGTGGTGGTGTTGCGCGTTTTAGATTCGATTCAAACCTTCACCCGGGAGCTACCTCTGATGGATAAATGGACACCTTACGTTGGCAAGTATCTCTACCCATGCGCCATGTCTGCGGAAATGGGAACGATCTACCTTACCATACTGGTAACGTTGAACCGCTTCATAAGCGTCTGTATGCCATATGACGTAGCTGATCGATGTTCGATACGTCACGCTCGTAAACACGTCATAGTTGTGTGGATTTTTTCGATCGTTTTCAACGCTGTTAGATTTTTCGAGTACGATATCGTCTTGACGGGGGGGTGTGATGGGGCTCATAGGCGATACGATTTGGAGCCTTCGGAGCTTTTAACGAATAGAATCTACGAGATTGTGTATTTAAACGCGCTGTATTTTCTCGTTATGTTTCTAGTTCCTTTAATATCGCTCATTTGGCTGAATACTATGCTGATTATAGCTTTGAGGAGGACGAGAAGAAAGAGAGAGAGTATGAGGAATAGAACCGGATGTAGTAATGGAGGAGCAGGAAGTAGGTCTGAAGATGACATCACGTTGATGTTGATAGTTGTGGTGGTCGTTTTTGTTGTTAGTCAAAGTCCTGCCATGGTTACACAGGTTCGATTTCTTATATATTTATTTTGGTGGCACTTTTTTGTAATTTGCAGCTTATTTTATTATTTCGAAATCTGAAGTTATGGTTAAGTTATGGATTATTTATAATATGTATTATACGGTATTATACGGTATTATTTATTATATGTATTAGATGTCTCAGACGTAGCTGTCAATTTAAGCATCTTACTAAGGGGTGCAGCGAGTTAGAGAAATAGTGAGTTATCAGGGATTCGAATCTGAACCTGTCGCGTCTGAATCCAGAGCTCTAATCACTTCTCTAACAAATCTAAATTAAAATTTATTGTTAACTCTTTTGGATTTTGTATAAATTCATCTAATAATACTTCATTAAACACTAAATTCAACTAATATTATAACAGATTTAATTAATAAAAACATTCTTGACTGATATATTAATAATCTCTCTTTAAGAAATCTGTTATATATTCTTTCCTTGCAAAAACCGAAACAAAGAAACATTGAAACAAATCGCTTTGTTTTCTTCTTGACTAAGAATCTAGAATTTAAAAAAGCGAATAAAACGCATCGTGTAATTAATGAGGTAATGATGGGGGGCTGATTTGTTGATAAATTGAGATGAATTAGTCATTTGTGATTTACAGTTACATTGAATAGAAAACAAATGCCGTTACGTTGTATTTGTCGCATCTGGTTGCGTTGTACGACGCATCTGGTGACGTCATGTAGTTAATCTGGTTCTAGGACGTTTCGTCAAAGGACGATTCGTCGAGCAGACGATTCTTATAACGGACGATTTTTAAAACTAACCCTTAACCTAACCTTAACCTTAGCCCTAATTTATCATATGATTTAAAATACATCAAATATTAATTAAAACGATATGTTATAATCTTGTAAGTTTTTGAAAGAAAATGTTAATAATGGTAATAGAAAGGCAGAGAGACTTGTTTTTTGTTCAGGCGGATAGAAATTTGATTACAACGATGTTCTATTCTTTACAGAATTGCGAAAAAAATCATAATGTTGCTATAACACAGCGCACAGCAGTGCTATGAAATAATGAGCCAAAAATGCATAGAATTTTCTAATTACAATTGTTTGCTTCAGTCAACGTGAATATACATTTCAATAATTTTTAGCTTTTATAACTCTACAGGAGATCAAAATTGAAACGCGTGTACGATTATAAGATCCAGCAAAATAATCTAACTAGTGTCTATTTAAATTCGGTTTTGATTATGAACAGAAATAAAAAATTAAAATTTAGCATGAAATGTATAACTAGTAAAATTACTTTTAAAACAAACACCAGAATAGAAGCGTAAATTAGAGAGTAATTTAAATTTCTATTCCATGAAAATATTAATGTTTTTAATAACCTGAAAATAAATTACATAAAAACACGTTCCTTTAAAATTCAAACGATTCAAAAACTGACAAAATAATCAACCCCAAACAAAGGTAAAACCAACAAAATCATTCTAAACACCCATCAAATTCACATCAACGAAAGCTTTCCAGAGTTGTCGAAAAGGAATCTTTCGGGAAACGACGAGTCCATTAGCTCTAGTGCTTCGACTGATATCCGAACTCTTGTCATCTTCGAGTGATAAAATACAGGATACAGTCCGTCACCCGAGCACTACCGTTTTGCTGAAAGCTTAATGCCTTTTTGCAGCCGTCTCGTAATTGCACGACGTTTTAGAGAGTTTTACTTCTCTTGAACAGAGACTCTTATGGAAAGTTCTCCAGCAAGTTTTTAAAAGATTTTTGATGTGTTTACTTAATGATAAATCCATTGGGGGTATGGATAAGATGGTACAGAAATAGGTTTATACTTTTAGACGTAATTACGGATGATTATTAATTCAGTGGTTTTGGTCGTTTTATAATCCATTTTTGTGATTCTTAATATTTAGAGATTATTGAATTCAGATAACTTTAAAAGGAGATAAAATAATAACAACTTGTTTGACTTATAATGAAATGATTTTGAAGTCGTATCATTGAATTTTGAAGATTTTTTACTTAACGGCTATTTAGTGTTTTCAAGTAAATTTGACTTAAATTGATTCGTTCATTAATATTTAAGGAAATCTGCCAATATGTTCAAATCAATCAAATCAAAAATCTTTTATTTGTCACAAAATGAAATATGTAGCAGATAATATAAAATTAATTTAAAGAAATGACAAAAAGGGCTCGTAGGCCGAAACACTGACACAAGCCCGGTATTAAAAGCAAATCATACAAATGAAAAAATACATTATTTCAATACATTTCATTAGAATACAATATAATATGTTAAAATTAATATAAAGTTTCTAGAGACAAAACATATTTTGATATTGTTTTGAGACTACATATTTATATATTTTAAAATATTGGCTGTTCCTCAGATCATATATCCTGTAAAGCAAAACGATTTTAAATCAATCAACTTATTAATGATTTCTCTGACACTTTTGTCAATTTCGCACCAAACGCACCAGCCGCTTTAATCGCTATAATAGAAACATGAAAGCTATCATCGCGTAACACATTATATGATTCCGAAAAGTCCAGATTTAACATTTTATGTCTCTTAGTAACTTAATTTATAGCGAAATCTTCGCGAAATTTATGCGTCGTTGACAGTCAATCGATCACGTATCGAATGAGATGCAGGGACGTTAACGCAGAAAATAGATAACACGAGTCTATTGAGATATAAAGTTTAAATTTATATTCAATAGTAATATTGATAAAATCTGGAATGGTCTGCCCGAGTGTCTCAAAATCATCAAAGATAATCGTCACTTTAAAGATTAGTTAAAAGCTCATTTTTTGCCTTATCTTTAAAGTCTCTGTCGTAGACTGTACCCATACCGCACCTCGGAATCGTCAGGTATCTGACAACGTACGTTGCGTTAGAAATACAGTATACGATACATTACGATACGATAAGATGTTTATGCGTGTCATTTTGAAAAGAACAAAAATATTTTAAACATTTTCTATTTCTGATTCACTATAGAGCTGTAATAAATAGAGGTGGGAGGGGGGGGGTTTGAGATCAACCCTTTGGTGTTTTATCTTAAAGTTGCAACTTTAGCATTGGATCCATTAATTTAAGATAAAATGTCAATAATTTTTGACTAATTCAAATTTTTGCAAACTTAAATTTAAATTAGAAAATATTCGTGCAGAAGTATTTTCGAGCAAAAATATTTAATAGTCAAGCTAAATTTTGAAAATATTGAAATTTACGAACATTTAGTATAATTGAATACTAAAAAGTTCAAAAATTAATTTCAAAACGTACTAGAAGTTTTACTCTTTTGTTCTAAACTGCGAATAAAATCTCTTCCAATTTGAACATATTTTATTCTTGACCACACCTAGACGATAACCCACGCCTTGTTTTTAGATAGGTTGGATCTCTGATTGCGTTTCGATTGATCAGATATACGCGCCAAGAGGCTGGTTACGATTGAGTTGATATATCGATGTAGGCGTTTTGCTTTCACTCTCTCTCTCTCTCTCTCTCTCTCTCTCAAATCTGACAGTTTCATCAATCAGTCTGTCGTCGGGATTTTTAATTTTGTCCTAAGGATTTCACGGGTTCTACTGTCTTCGTGACATGTTACAAGAAATTGGACTCGAATTTCTAATATTTTCACATTTGAATGACACCTTGGCTTTTTTTAACATAGTTCGCATCAACAATGTTATTGATCCATTCAGTTATAAGCTGAAAATATCCATTTGGTTAAAATAGTATTGTTGTCAAATTGAAATTAGGTCATTTTGATCTATTAATGTTATTTTAAGTAAGTGGTCTACATATAATGTTTGTGAAATATTGTTTAGCATCTAGATTTATCTGTAATTTTTACTGCCATAAGAATATAATTAGTTTCTTTATTGATTCGTTTTATTTATGAAAAGATATTATTAATCATTAACTGTAAAATGATCGCTTATCATTTTTAATTAAAAGATAACAATTTGTTATTAAGAATGTTTACGCGTATGCCTACCTACAGTGCAGAAATGTTTAAATTAATTCATTTTAACACAAATATGCCTTACTTTATATAATTTACAGGTATACAATAAAGTTTTACATTGTTAATTACTGTATGAATTGCATAAGTTTATTAAATCATTCATGTAATAGTGTTATTACTTAAAATACAGTTTTTCTTGAGGCTATTAAATTCAAATTTGTAAGCAAATTATTGAAAAACTCTGTGTACGAAATTATTAGCCAACATTAAAAATAATAAAGGCTTGCATATGACGTCTAAACTTGAATAGTTTCCATTATAAAATCACCTGCTTCATTTTACTGCAAGAAACTTTACGATAAGTGAAAATATAATAGTTCTTGCATTAAAGAACAACATTAGCTCAAATAACAGATCTATGCTTAGTTGCGTAGCGATTATGATTATAAAAGTCGCGTTTTTGTTATGTGATATGAAGTCTATAACAATGTGAAATTTCATATAGTAAATTTAATCATAATAAAAATTATTCTATTTGAATATACGATGTATATTCAATTTTTTTCATAAATTGAAAATCTCAGAAAATCTTAAAATATAAAATCAGTCGGTAGGTTTTTTATACTAAAAAAATTACATCTATATTAAAAAAGTATATTGAGAAATTACATATATCAAAGTATATTACAGCCAATCAATATATGTCAACGGAATAGACCTCTTAAGTTAAAAACTGACGGCAGGCATGCTCGGGTCCACGAACTTGGGTCCATTGGTTTTTTAGCTCTAGCTTTGTCAAAACTCATCGAAACAAATCAATTTTTACAAAATTTTGTACAAACTCTCACACAAACAAGCTGAACTACAACTGTAGCAAAAATTCGGTGACTGTGTGATTTCTGCTTCCGGTTTATTTAGAACAATAATGATATGTCTCACAGTGTATCCATTGTAATTACAAGCGTTACAATACGGTAAACATACTTATTTAGGTCATTTCAGCTTTTCCCGGCGTCTCAAGCCACCTAGTTATTGCTCTCGGTCACTATGATGAAGAACGTGAGCCTTGAGTAGAACTTTAACAATGGTACGACAGGCCATGATACTGCCGGCTAGTGGTGCATCAACATGTGAGAGTAAATTTGCGATATATTGACGACACCCAGACTTTGGAGGGTTAAGTTTACTTATGATGTGATAAGGACTATGAAAAAAGTAGACTGTTGATAATTTTGGAATGGATAATCCCCCTGCTCCAACTGCTGTCCAACTGCTGGATGAACTCACAAGACATACGAGGGTCCTGAGCGTCGTCTCCATCGCCAATTGCTGGTTTTGTTTCATACTTCTGTGTTAAGAAGCCAGCCACGAAAATCATTTTGTGTTTCACAGAGTCATCGGATTCTATCAGTTTCTCTGTGTCATCCGCTGTTATGTCCTGTAGTAATTTCAAGTCTTGTTCTTCTACTGTTGCTGTACAGCTGCTACATGTTCGCTGTACGTCATCATTGGGAATGATGTCGAGTTTGAGTAATTAGTGAAGTCGTTGTACTTTGGATGCAGCAATAACATCTCCGATGTCTATATAAAAGTTTCCACCGAAACGCTGTCTTGCCTGCCCGAAAAGCTTCTCCAGTAGTTCCTGCGAGAAAACAGCGGGAAGAACATACTGAAAGTGGTGGTCAGTTAGAAGCTCTGTCGCGCGCGGCAGCTATGTTGAACTGTGTCGTCACCACAAAGGCATCCGCATTGAACTTTGTCATCTTACGACATCTTTTCCCTGTACCATTCCACCGACACGTGTTGATTACATTGCATATACACTCCAAGTTTTTGAAACTGTCGCAATCAATCCTCCACGGGGCACGTCTGTCATCCCTGAGTCTGATGTCACTATAT
>JAQIXG010000526.1:0-31254 GCA_034700105.1 Oconnorella tubifera
TTGTATTAGTATGTGTTTAATTATTACAGCTTCTATTGCTGTAATCAAAAATAAAGTTTTATGTTTTTGGTAAATTCTAATTTAAAAATTCTAACTGATTAAAAATATACAAATGGAATACTCTGAAACTTTATTATATTTAACTCAATACTTTATGTTTTTTAATTTATAAATTACTATTATAGTTAGAAAATGAATTATAATTAAAATGGCTTTATTTCATCATTTTAAATTGACTTAAAAAGATTCCGTAAAATAGAACAAATTTCCCTTGCGTAATATTATCAGCCCCTGCTTTATACGGTGTGAAAGAAAAGGAAGATATTCGGTATTTTTGCAAAAAGGCAACCCTAATTCTTCATATATTTATGTAATTTTCTCTGTAAAAAAGCTTGTAAATAGTATCCTTTATATAGTATCTTTTCTGTTTTTAATGTAAAGCCATCTTCTCTAATATCTGATTAACTATAATATCCTGTGAATTTTAATTGTTTTTAAAGAAATTGACCGTATAATACTTATTCATGAGTTTCAAATCAGTTTATTAGATTCATAGTTATATTCTATCTAAACGCAGAATGATTAATTATAATTATAGTTTGTAATTTGAAACATCAATTTTGATAAATGACAGTTTTGATGAAACTTTGAAGCAAAAATACACAACAGATTTTACAAGAAACTGACATTAATTATTATACATTTCTCCCCAAACAAGGAAATAAATTAAAATTAAAATAAATCATTTATTCACCTCTCATCGATCACACAAGGAGTCACCCATGCCTTCACCTCCTGATCCTCCGCCGTCACCTTCCTCTTCAACCAAGCCTTCAGGCTCTTTATTCCCTCCTCCCCTTCTCTCCCTCGACCACAGCACAAGAAAAATTCTTCATTTTCACTCAACACACAATCTTCACAAGTCAAATATAAAGCAGAAAGAAGAAGCAAGAAATCAAAGAAATCAATGTTATATATATATTTGTAATGCAATGAATCAACCGTTCACTTTATATATATTTGTAATGCAATGAATCAACCGTTCACTTTATATATAATTGTAATGCAATGAATCAACCGTTCACTTTATATATATTTGTAATGCAATGAATGCACTTTATATATATTTGTATATATATTGTAATGCACTTTATATATATTTGTAATGCAATGAATCAACCGTTCTCTTTGAAAGCAAAGAAGAAGCAAGAAATCAAAGAAATCAATGTTATATATATTTGGAATGCAATGAATTAACCGTTCTCTTTGAAAGCAAAGAAGAAGCAAGAAATTACAGAAATCAATGTTATGTATATTTGTAATGCAATGAATCAAACGTTCTCTTTGAAAGCAAATTTCAAATGACTGCGCTAACGGGCCAGCGGGCCTGTATATATAGGCAGCAGAGTTATTTATAGCAACGCGCCATGGTTGCGTGTAAACAATGAATCTGATTGGTTGGATGCCGCGGTCTTTCCACGTATCAAGCAAGTTATTTAAGAAAATTAACAAGTAATAAATTGATAGTGGAAGTCGAGACACTGGTTTCTTGTCTAACTGTTTATCGACCCCCCCCCCACAGGGGGGGAGGGTCAATTTTTACATACGTCTGAAATAGGCCTATATATATTATCAATATGAGTAGCCTTAATTCAAAAAACTAGGTTACTTATTTGTAATTACAATTGCATTACAATTTTCACAGCTTTATATCTTTCAAGTAATATGTAGACTTTTAATTAATTAATTATTGAATGTCTTCCGATCAATATCATAATGATAATTTAGAATCTTATTTACTAATCGACCTATTCTTGCAGTAAATTGTATATGGATAAAAATAATGGAGTGGTGGGAGGTCGTAGGCAATGAAAAAAACTTGATGTGGGGCGTATGGTACGTGATATTATAATTATGCCACTGAATTTATTTTTAGTCATAGTTAAACCTTTTGCTACATGTATTATACTACACTACTACGTATTATGGGCCTAGACTGTACAGTGTATACTAAGCGATTAAAAAATTAAATTAAAGAATTAGAAAAAACTACACTGAATTTCTATGGATATCTGTCACTGGCGAATCAATAGGGGAAAATTCCCCCCATAGGCGCCGACTACGGGGGGGCTGCGGGGCTTGAGCATCCTACAAACTATTTTGTGGGGGCTCAGCACCCCACAAAATGACTATCCCATATAAAAAATTATTCTTCATATCTTTAGTAAATAAATAACAAGACATATGAGCATTGTTTACTTGGTATTAGCACCAAGGGAGCCGATTTTGTAGCAGAGGGTGCACAGCCCCCCATTAAGGAATTTCCCCCCCCCCCTGTGGGGTGACAAGTATAATTAGAATTGCCTTTAAATCAATGTACAAAAAGTTGAAACTAATCCTTAAAACTGAAAGTTTAATAACAACTCAGACCCTTTTAAGAAAAAAAAGGTTTTTTCGTTGAAAAGGTCATGATATAAGTTTTTTGTAAAATAAGGGTCATTACATCTGAATTTAGGTCAAATACGCTAAAGAAAAGTCATCACATAAAACTTTGGTAAAAAATAAATAAAAAAGGTTATTACATCAAAATTTTGGTAAAATAAGCTAAAAAATGTCACGTAAAAATTGAGAACTTTTTAGTTTTTCTGCCGCCTTGTGGTGCTCTAAAATACAGTATCACGCACAGAACTATTAGTTCCAAAAAGATGTATATGGAGACTGTGCTGGTGTAACATATTATTTACACTCCCCAGAAATTTGCACTCCCCAGTCATTATTTAACTTTAAATAAACATTCTCCCAGTCATTATTTAACGTTGAATAACCACTCTCTTCTGATGAGAGTGGTTATTCAACGTTAAATAATGACTGAGGGAGTGTTTATTTAACGTTAAATGATGACTGGGGGAGTGCTTATTTTACGTGTAATTATGACTGGGGAGTGCACATTTCGGGGAGTGAAAATCTGACGCTGCACCGGCTTTAGGTATAGGCAATATAGGTGGCTGCCTTGAGTGGCATTTCGAAGGAGCGGTAATAACAGACAGATTAAAAAAATCATGTTTTGTTCACGATTGATTCTCAATTTATGATGCCGCTACCTCCCCATGATAATAAACTTAAGCTACTTTATCCCTAGGCCATCCATAAGGAAGGGGGGGGGGGGCAATTTATATGTTTCAGATTTTCAGAGCAATCTTCAAGAAAAATCAAATCACGGGAGGGGGTTGGTGTGTTTTCCTCTCTGAAATGAAGTGATGACCTTTTGTTATAAGTTATCGCATGTTTTTAATTTCCGAATACATGTACATTATAACACTACAATTAATTTGAACACAATACATTACTATTACTACATACTATTTTATGAAAAGATTTGATGACATTGCTTTATAAATAGCAATGTAGCCTATGCACGACTAATGTAATAACCTGCGTAATCTCTTAAAAATAATTGTGTCAGCTATATACGGGGGGCAATAAACCACATTTCCCCCACCCCCTAATGGATCTGTCACTGTTTTAAAATAGTTAATAGTAATAACTGAGCTTAGACTACTTGTAGTTGAATTTTACCAGAGATCATAATTTTAACTTACACTTCAAAGAACTTCACCGAATGTTCAATAAAGTTGTCTTGCAATCAGAAGCTCATTTGGGGGCAGTGGGGCATTTGCCTCTTCTCCCTAATTTGATAATTAACTCATTCACATGTATTAAATAAAATGTTATGCAAATTTTTGTCACCCTCCCCCCCCCCCCCCCTCCAAGAAAAGGAATCGATAGTCATGCATTATAATCTAAATAATTATATAAGTAATAAAGATTCTGCTGCTGCACCAACATACTTCTTACGTGCCCTATACACAGCGAGCGATGCCATCAGTGCAGCATAAGAACGAGCACAAGTTTCAAACAAGCATAAGAATACTATGTGGCTTGTAACCATATAATAGCGCGTCCAGCTCCAGATCGGAAGGTTGCTTGTTCAAATCACGTCGGGGTCACGTCGGGGTGTTTATTATTAAATAATTGAATTTGCAAATGTGATATTTAAAAGAATAAGATCCCGTCCTTGGAGAAGATTAAAAAATTCAATTTGCAATTATCAAGTGCGCGTCTTTACACGAGCGGCGTCTATTTATTTCTTTAATTCAAAAAGTATTGTAATAGAATTTATTAATTCTATTCATTAAAAGATCATCACTTGGTTTTTGAAAAAAAATACCCTCCCCCCACTCTAGAAAAGCTCAAAATATCTTACCAAAGAATAATATTTGTTTGTTTAGGTTTTGCGTAATCGGTTCAAAGTTTTAAAAACTTGTTTAACATTTATGAACAAAGCGATTTTATTTATGTTCATGGAACCTATTAACAATGTTTTTTATCAGTTTAGTAAATAGCTGTTACATGTCTACTGCCCGGCTTTGCCTGGATGGTGTTGGCTAAAGAAATGACTTTAGTGTAGTATCACCCTAATCGTAAATCAATAATAGACTTACGTACTATAACCCTAAAATGCTAAACTTAATATACTCCATGCTGATGTATTTACATTTGCCGTAACATTGACCTAAAAATATTTCACATAACTGTGTTTTCTCTTTAAAAATGGCACTGACTTTTGACAAAAGTTAATTAACCCTTTGAGATTCCAAGAAGATATACATCATTATAGCCTAACGTTCAGCATTTACCCTGGTCAATAAATTATATTTTAAAATCATTGTAAATTTGTTCATAAATTTTCATTGCTTATATTATATTGCGAAATACAAATTTACTAAAATGTAATATAAATGAGAGGAGACCAGAAAAATTGCAAGTTGCAGGCGGGAATATATAATAGCCTTCGGTACCGAGAAAGAATCTCACCCGGTCCTATACATAAATAGTCCTAATGTAGATTTTATGAATACTTTTGTTGCCTTTATACAATGTTGAACAAAAATAATTATTGAATGAATAATTATTGAATATTGCACAGAGATTAAAATTAAATAATGGTACCACAAGACGACGTGATGAAAAATATAGGCTATCATGAGAGAGCGCGCGCACACAGCACAATGCTCAGCATGTGTTACTGGCAGCCATATGTCCACCCTTGCGTTGATCAGGCATTTTAGTCATTCTATGGTAGCGTATATACTGCTTACTGTCATTGACGAAAAACGACTTGTGGTAATCAATTAGATTAATTAAATGCTTTAATTACTAGATTCATTTACTGTCTCTAAATGAATCTATTTCGTTATATCAATTGAGTGAACTGACATGAATATAAACGAAACCATTATTAAAATTATTATTAAATATTTAAATTTAAATTTATATTAAATATATTAAATTTATTATTAAAGATCTACTCAATACTCGCACTCACAGACATATTTTTAAGACAATTTTTTTTATAAAAACATTCTTATTAAGCTAAAGTTCAATTTTACAGTAGTCATGTTGAATTTATCACTTTCGATTAGGCCTAGAACTAGTACAGTTACTTGTATCAGTTTTATACGTTGTTTAACCTATCGCAACGAAGTGATAAACGTATCGAATGGCCTGACGTGTCACAGGAATCAAGTTTAGAGGAAAAACAGAAAATTGCTTTTCTGAGTCGTTCTTGTTCATGGATTAGATTGGTTCATTTTAAATTTTTCTTATCGTACATTTAAACAAAGGTGAACATTTTGTCGATTAGACATAAACTAGTAGCAAATAAGGCATAGACTATAGCATATAGCAGGTATAAAATAGGCATAGAGTGTCGTAACAGAGATCCGTTATAAATTAACCAACTTAAGAATATCTTGCTCAAAAACATATAAGAAGCCTAAGTTGATCTTAGTAACTTAGCATTTAGTTACAATTATTATTAGAAATTGGCCCTACAGTAAAAATCTATGGAACTGTAGTATTTTCATAATACGTGCATTTGTAGACTAATTCATAGTCAGTGATTTTGTAGACTTTGTGCAATTTATATGTACATACAGTATGAACATTTTTTAACTACTTCGAACGTTAATAGTTATTGCATCATGAGTAATCCATTATTTTACAAAAACTTAATTGTGGATTCTAAAATAAATAGAATCCATTAAATTACACAATGTTATGATAGCAAATCTATAACTAATAAAGTTAAATGACAGTGATTGGTGAAAATTATAAAAACTTACAACTGAAATTTCTAAAACTGACATTTGAACAAAACAGATCTACTAGCTAACTTGCTCGAAAATTTGAATTAACACCGAAAACATAAATAAACATTACATAACATAGTATCCGACTGTCGTAGGTGTACATTATAAATCTTCTTGAAATGCCTTCTGGTCGTGTGACACCATCAAAGAGTGACGACGATGTTGAAAGATGCTGGTCACTCTCACATTCCACCAATGACCTCAAGTCCCCGCTTTTCTGGCGAGGTTGCCTGGCAGAAGTCATTGCCACAGCCACCCTGACTGGCTTCGTCTGTCTCTCCTTCGTCACTGTCAACTCTGGAGCGTACCAAGTGACCACCACCCACATTGGAGTGATGGCTGGATTTTTTGTGTTTCTCCTCATAGAAGGGTACGGGCCGTTCAGCGGGGCTCACATGAACACGGCGGTCACATTGGGTCTGTTGCTCGCTGGAAAGATATCACCCCTTAAAGGCATGTCCAGTAGCAGTAATCAATTGTTATCGATTAAAAACTCACTTTTTTCAATGTAATATTTTGGATAACTTACAGTTAAAATTAAAGAGTAATTTAACGAAAGTATTCACACCTAGGTTTAATGATTTGAGAACTTATGACTCGGTGATTAGAGAACAAGCGACTAAATTAAACTCATCGATATCCTGACTGAAGCACCTTATTCATGATCTTTATAAGCAGGGGAGGTGGCCAACCCCCCCCCCCTTGCTACGTCACAGCTTCAGTGTATTTATATTAACAAAAGTTTGTCAAAAACATAACTGAAAATCTAAAAACTAATAAAAAGCTCATCTAAATAAGTTTCAGTTAAAACAAAGAAAAATTATATTCATCATAAGCCGTTTTTTAAATGGCACCTAATGTTTCAAGGATAGCGTGAGAGAATGGTGATGATGTTACCTCATCACTTTCAATATTCAATGTAAAGATTCGATGTTATTTAATTCTTTCAGCTGTTGTTTATATGGTTATTCAGTTGGTTGGTGGTATCGGTGGTGCTTTCTTGGCCTACGTGTAAGTAACTTTATAATTTATTCATTTCTAATTTTTTTTATTAAGGATAATAGTGTCATATTCTAGAGCTCACTTTCGAATTGCTATAAAAGAATATAAAAGTGGTAGCTCACTGCTACCACTTTTATATTCTAACTTTTCTAAATTGTCAAGAAATATTTTCTACCTCTTAGGATTTCTCAATATAGGCTATGAACTTATATTTTTTCCATCAAATGTCATAACAACCTTGGAGGCCCTTGCTTTGATGGTGTGTCCCTTCAATTTCAAACAAAAAATCTTATTGCATCTACGACTAGCCTACTAACTTTTATAAAATTTATGTAATGATATTTTTTAACATTAGGAACAAGAAATCTCAAGTAATTTTCATTTACAAGGGGCTCACCTTCACATTGAACCTCAAAAAAATTGACCCCACTCGGTCAAGGGACCTCTGTCGGCGAGGGGCCCATTGCAAAACCTGCATAATTCATTATAGGTCATTGCAATTGTCTCTTGTTCAATTCCATATTCTAAATGAAAAACTTTCTTCAGTCTCTGATAAAGTGCTTCATTTAATACTTACTGTGTAACAATAGCATTTCTTGAATAACTTTCAAACTCATAACGAATTGAATTGCTAAATTATTGATTGTCATTTATTTTCTATTGTTTCTCGAAAAAAATCATAAATTTTTTAATATCATCAGATTTTTATCAATTAAAGATCTTATGATATTCGATTTTTTATGATTTTGAAATAAAGGTGTCAACATGTTAAAAAAATTATAATAATTTTCTAGACTGACTCCAGCGCAGAGTGTGCAGAAAACAGCGATTATCTTTGGTTCATTCAATCCAAGCAATTCTGGCTTAACGCTGATGCAAGGTCTCGGAGTGGAATCCTTTCTAACGTTCAACTTTATCTTCATCGTCCTCAGTACAACTGATGTAAAGAATCGAACCCCTGCTCTCTTGCCTGGATTGGCGATAGGCTGGGCAGTTGGTTGTAGCATAATGGTCGGAGTAAGTTATGCAATAATAATAGCATTAGTCAAAAAGTAGACTAGGTAATCTCATTTATTTTAATAGTTTTGAACAACATTAAAGTCAAGCGTGGATATATAAGTTAGTACAAAAAGCGTTGCAACATTTAATAATTACAAGTTATAAGTTCAAAAATATCAAATTACTTTTTTAATCTATAGTAATTCAGTAACCTACTTTATCTATACTGTTGATTACAAACAAAGTATTTTTCTAACTGTAATCCGAATATTTATGCAGCATGCTTTCAGTAAAATATTTTCCATAATAAACTCACATTTTGGCTTCGTTTGCAACCCAGCTTTTCAAATTTTTAAATCACTGTAATATTTTTATCAAATAAAATTAATTTTTCGATAACTTTCAATCGATAATATCAAATTCTGACATTTGAATCAAATAATGACAAATACCGTGAATATGCCTGCCTGTTTTGTGACTGGATTCAAAGGGGACGCACTCTGGAGCAGCTTTGAATCCTGCAGTTGCCTTTAGCATCTCGCTGTTGTCTGGATCATTTGCTAATCACTGGGTTTACTGGGTGGGACCTCTTGCTGGCAGTGGACTGGCAGCTGCCTTCTATAGATTTCTGCTGCTGATCAAACAGAAACCCTCTCCTGATCCGTCACTTGACAAAGCTGCTACTTACACCGGTTAGTCATAAATGTGTATTTCTTGAAAATCTTAATAATGAATGTTTTACAATTATATTTTTTTATGTGAAAGCTCGTTTGTAAAGTATAATAGCGCCACAATGTGAAACACTGTTACTGTGTTTGAATCCCAGTGAATTTTTACCAACTAGCTGTGTCCTATAGCAAGATGTTTAATGTTATCAGCCAAAAGGACTTGTTTTATTAACGATGATTCATTACTTGGAATTTATTAAATGGCTGTTTTAGGATTTTGGATTGTGGTAATGTTTGCTAAATTTAAAAAACGATAATTTTTTAATCCTCCCCTGCCAAAAATTCTCAAAAGACTGAAAGGTTGCAATTTATGAAACTTTAGATATTAGATCAATTGCATAAGTGCTTTAACCCAGGAAATAAGAAAAGATTGAATGAAAACGATAGCATAGCGAATTATTATCAAGAACAATCGGTTTCAATTAAACTATATCTATCGTATCCATTCGCGGTGAATATATTATCAAAATCATTTTCGATCTTTTGATAAAAATGTAAAAGAAATAATAAAAATTTTCCTGCAGACTTACTAATGCCTGCAATACTGCGATATTTTTGCTAAGAAGGTCACAAGTCGTTGCATCATAATGGCGCTAATAATACAGCGAGTATAAATAGAACTAAGCAATAAATTAGTTACATCTAATCGCTACGTCATAACACGCTAATTATGCAGCGACTAAAACTGAAACTAAACATTAAATTAATTAAACATCTAATCGTTACGTCATAATGACCCTATTAATGGCCATTGAATTTAGAATTGTTGTCCTTATCACAAACTTTACAATTAAGCCTACATTGCTCTTAGGTCGAGCATGATATTTCTGGTTGTGATTATCAACACTAAAGTAAAGCGTTGATTAATAATAAATGCAAATTGTTAATGCTCTTTGTATCTAAATTAAAAATATCGATTAAAAAATAAAAATAAATAGATTTTTTTCAACATTTTTCCTCTTGATAGGCCTTCGCGGGCCACGTTTGGTCAGCGGGTCGCTAATTGAATAACACTGTTCTAAAGCCTTTTCAAAAGCGAATGTCTAAAATGGAAATGTTTAAATTATTAAAATTGTATTATACCGTAAAAAAATCATATTATTGCCATATTCTTGTTTTAGTTCATCGTGAAGACATCATTCGAATGGTTGATAATATTCTGCAAGATAAAAGTAAAACCGAGAATTAGAATCTGATGATATTCAACTAAGAAAACTTTAAGAAGTGTATTTATTAATGCTAACAGTACTATTATGATAAGTCTTGAGCCATCAAAATGGCCTGGACATATGATCGTCGACAAGATAGGGTTAGGATATGGGTTAGAATTGGAGTAAGGGTTAGTGCTAGGGTAGGGATTGATTTTAGAGTTTTTAGGGTTAGGGATATTAAATGAATTGATGGGGCCGTTTTGTTAGGTTCATGTATTTAGAGCTAATTAGTAATATTGTTTTGTTGTACTATTTAGACACTTCAAACATATTTGAAATTAATGTTATCGAAATCCTCAACAAGAACATGCAACTAAGACTGGTCCATTTAGTTAATTCGGTCTTGTTAATAATTTCTTAAAGCCGCATTTACGAGTACAGCGTTATTTAAAATTGGTTTTGCAAATATTACGAATTTCGCAGACGGTATTTGTATTGCTGCCTTGTCCGTCCATCCATATGTCTGTTGCCGTCGTTGCAATATGTGATCATTGATCATTTGATTAATTGAATTGAAGATTAAATGTAAACTAAAAAATGCAATTTTATTTGATAATAATAACAATAACATAATAATAACATTATGCTTTAATACATCAAAGCAATAGCAATTTAACAACTAATAAACTGCAGCTATTTAATATAAAAGTATGCATGCAATATATGCAATATAGTCTACCTTAATTATAATTATAATGAATGTCAAAAGTTCGTACTTTAAATTTGCCAAACAAACAGAACAATTATCACAGAAACATTACGCTTAAGCAAATTTTAATAGTCAGTGCCATGTTAACACTATTTTAAAACTTGTTTATAACCGAATGTGCGCAATAAGAAGACTACAGCAAAAAACTGAAATAATCAAAAACCTTACAAGCATTGCTTATGTCAGAATTTATATAGATTTGTTATGATTTGCCAGTTTTCTATTATAAAGATGCCAAAAATTCATGTTTTAAACTCCGTTGACTAATGATCGATTTCAAAAATATTATGATTTCATATTATAACAAACAAATGAAAAAAACTATTCATTTGATTTAATTTTTTTTTTCTGGGTACAATAGAAACGAGACTTGAGATTTGACTTTTTGAATGATTAAAATACCATATTATATGACTGCGACGTTATTGTATATGATCAGCATATATTTATAGTTTTGCATTAACTTGTAGTTCAATTGCTTTTACATTGTATTGCATTGTTGAATTGTATGTTAAATCTTAGTGCAAAACATTAAAATTCACATTTGTTAGGAAACGGTAAGCTAGATAGTCTCTGGTATCCTTTTGGTAAAGTCCACTTTTGTTCAACAGTGTCTTACACTTCTGCTATTACAGTTAATATTGCTGAAATATATAAAATTACTACTATTATATTTTTTAAGCTTAACGGTCAACTATATTTTCTTTCATAAAATGAAAATCACAACTTAGAAACTATCCGATATCAAATGTTCATGAAAATAGTTTTCTGTTTTAGTATGTCATGCTTTTACTCGAAAAATGTTCTTCCTATTCAATTAAGAGTTTCAATGATAAAACACCGTTTCACTAGTAGCTTGTTTATATTAAGCTTTATTAATTAAGTAAATTTAACTTAGTTTTTATTTTATATTATTTATATTTTTAACTAACTAACAATTGATCTTTGAAAAGACATAAATTACAATTAGTTTATCCCTGCAGATTTAAAATCTTGGTATTTTAGCAGCTTTCTTGATGATATTTGAAGATAATTATTGCTCGTGAAATGTAGCATTAGTATCACTTTTCATATAAATTTAAATGTGTCACAATACGCTGCATATCTTTCAAATTGTTATTATTATAACACTTTTTCCATTTGTGGATCAAAAAAGTCTAGCAATTGAGATAAACTATCACTGATATTCTCCCTCAATAAATTTTCAAAATGTCGTGTTCAAGAATACAACATATCATTTATATATTTATATACTTCATAATTTACCGAAAATGAAACAAAAAGCAATGCTTACAGAATATATAAAGTAATCTTATTTACATTAAACAGTCGGAATATATGAAATATTCAAATGGTATGAAATGTGAACGAGTGACAGAAACGCAGCACCGTGCATTAGCGAAAAAGATATTCTTTAAAATGTGCACACTGCACAAGAAACGAACGAAAACTATCCAGTTAAATTATAGTATTGAAGTATCAAATACTATGGTTTAAGTATAGTATTGAAGTTTAAGTATAGTATTGAAGTATTCAATAATATAGTTAAACTATAGTATTGAAGAAATTTTAAATTAAATTTTACACTAAAAATTATATTTTACGTAGGTAAATAAACGATCATTCAACTATTTTTAATAACAGCAGTAGTTTAGCTTGAATCGAAACAAATGCATTATAAATAACTTTACAGATATTATACATTTATTTCTAGATAAATCTAGATGTCTATTTAGAGATTACATTTTCTATCTAGCGGCGATGTATGAAACTAGGTAGTTTTGCCTTAGCGCAATTAAGCTTTCGTTTTTTTGTTCTTGCTTAACGTCACATCAGCACAAACTATGCTATGTAATGCCATACTGAAAACTGTATATGCATAAATCAAGTGAAGAATGAAAACTTCATTGTAACTACAGCGCATTAGTCATTAAAAGTTTCTGCAGAAACAACAGAGAAAGTACATATAATGTTCCCAAAGAAAATCATTTTTACAACCCTGGCGGTTAATTTAAAAAATATTACTATAAGAATAATTATTGTAATAACGTTTAGAATATTTAAGAATAACAAATCTCCGAATATAAAACATACAAGTTGAAATATACCTAAATTTATACTTAGCTAAATTTATACAAAGTAGTTCCAAAATGTTCAGTAATTCTTATTTGAAAGGATTTTACAAGAAATAAAAGTATATTTTCAGTTCAATTTACTGGCGATATTGTAAATATTGAGATATGAGAAATGATCAAAAGCAACTGCAGATAACATAAGCTTACTATCTGACTACTTACTCTAGCAAGGCTACTACTCTAACTAACATTCAAACAATATGTTTTCAGTTTCTAATAGTATTAATATTGTAGCAAGCACAATAAGTCGATCAAGCGATAACCTGCTATTGTAAAGTAATTAAATTAATTAATAATAATTAATTAATCAATTAATTCAACAAATTAATGATAGCTTCGAAATTACAGTTAGTAATTACTATTAGAAATTTGTATACCAGTCTAAAGACTAAGATTGACTTCAAGTATCACAGAATTAACAGTAAAATATAGATTTTTAAATGTCAGTAAAAAGACAAAATTATTCGTTTTACAAATACTGCACTATAACCATTTTAAGGGTACAGTGAACTAAGCGAAAACTTTATAAAAATTTAAATATCTTCTGCATACATAATAACGCGCGTAGTACATAAGGTTACATGTATTATTGCATAAAGTCTCGGCTAGAAACGTTAGCGAAACTTGCAAATTAATATATCTAGAAATTATTTTCAATCTACATATTTGAATAACTTAAAAGCATTTCAATAATAATTATAATTATAATCTGACACAAAATCACAAATCTGTAATTACGAAAGTTTTTATATATTAACGTTTGTTTACGGAAAGCTTTTAACCGCTAAATATTGATATCATCGAGATACATACATCAAACATTGGTATATTAATATTCAAAACATATCTCAGACAGTAAATCTTAATATTAAATGAGAAATATTAAGCAAAATCTATCAAACTAAGAATCCATTGAATAAATTTGACAAAATTTCAATTACCAAAGTATCAACTTTGAATTACAAAATAGAACTTTAACCAGACCTAACGTTTGATTGCATTTACAGATAAATTTTACACAAATAATAATCAGAATTTAATTCTTAATCAACATGCATCAATATTTTTTAAACTTTATATATCAACAAAGAAAAAGTGTTAATTTAAGCAACAAAGTTTAAACATTTAATTTAAAGTTTAATCAATCATTCAGTAAACAAAATCGATCATTAATCAAAACGATTTAGATTCGGAAGAAATTCATATTCTCAATACATATCAAACATTAATTTTTACATCACAAATATTAATTCTTACAAAATAACTTTTCAATGAAATTAACTTAAAAATAAATGAAATCCCTTCGCGCTCTATCAAAAATTAACTATAAACATCACCAGGAATCTAACCATCATCCCAACAATCTACCGCGGTTGCTGGTACCCTCCAGGATACCCGGGGTACTGAGGCTGTTGAGGATACCCCTGGTACCCTGGGTATCCCTGCGGCGGCTGCTGGGGATATCCCTGCTGCGGGGGATAGCCCTGCTGGGGGTTATAGGGGGCCTGACCTTGCGGAGGGGGGTAGCCGTAACTCATGTAGGGATTGTACCCCATGGGTACGGGGGTGTAGGTTGGGTAGGGCATGGCTCCGTAGGATGTGGGGTAGGGAGGGTTGGCTGCAGGGGCCCCGTATGGGGCGGAAGCAGGAGGTGCATGGGGTCCTGGAAATTAAAAAAAATACAAATTTGCAATCTTTTTTTTACAAAACTCAAATTTGCTGAATTTCTCTTCAATATTTTGAATTTATTGTTTCATGCTTGTTGCTTAATAATATACAAGTCAAAAGACAACGCGTATATAATATTGTTTTAAAAGATACTGATTCTATCAATTTTTAAGTTTTAAAAGATACTGATTCTAGCAATACAACTTAAAATTTTCTCATAATTGGCTAAAAATCTCAAAAAAAAATTGCATACTCAAAAAATTGTTAGAAACTGAATGTAAAAAAACTTTAAATGCCATTTACAGCTTGAGTTTTAATGAC
This sequence comes from Oconnorella tubifera, assembly GCA_034700105.1. Classification (NCBI taxonomy): domain Eukaryota; kingdom Metazoa; phylum Annelida; class Clitellata; order Enchytraeida; family Enchytraeidae; genus Oconnorella; species Oconnorella tubifera. The sequence goes on from JAQIXG010000526.1 coordinate 14,986, forward strand.
ATTGTAACAGCAAATGGCTGCGTTAATTTGAAAATTAACTTGAAAATTAGCTGAAGGACTTGCTGTAAAAATTTCGTATCACTAGAATGTCCCATTTGTGTTTTTTATGAACAAACAACATAACAAATTTTCTGTTTTGTGTACAAGATTTGGAGACAAAGTCACTTCTTATTTCGATGCTATGAAATGGCGTATCAAATATCTAATAATTAGATTTGACAAAGGATTTAATGAAATTTGTTCTCATTCGCGAAGTGATAGAGCACTAAGTTCAAAACTGACAGGTCCACACTAAATTCCCGTAAAACCGCATTAAATCGCTAACTTGCTGTACCCTTTAGTAAGACACTTATATTGGCAACTACGTCTCATACACCATTAATATAACGCAATAATCAAGATATTAATTTAAAATTTAATTTTGTAAAATATTTCAATCCGGGTTGTTTCGTATAAAATGAATAATAAAATGAATAGGCCTACTACTCAAAAAAACTGAGATAAATAGAAAGTGCAAAATACCAACCAGGAGCGTAGCCCGGGGCCTGTGGAGGATGCTGCGACACTGTAATAAAAAAAATTGCATTATATATCAGCCGAAAAGAATATCAATCTAAAATTACATCCATTTTGTAACAGAAACTAAAATAACTTATTCCGCGATTTTTCATGGGTTATTATCCTTACGTTTTTCTAGTAAATTAACAAGAATCGTTACATTTTAAATTTAAAAGGCTATAAAACATCAAATATATATATTAAAAAAGTCAATTAGGTTAACATCTAATATTAAGAGCATAAAATTTAGATTTATTTTAAAATTTATATTTCGGTATAATTCTTGTAATTATTATTTGATATTATTATTTTGTCAAATTTATATGAGAACGCTTAATACACTCATAAATAGCTCATACTTTCTAAAAAAAAGAAACACAAAATGATAAAACTTAGATAAAGGAAACACACTTTTTACAAGAAATTAAATAACCCCACACCTACAAACAGTACTATCGGATATAAAAATAAAAAACATTCAAATCTATATTAATATCCTAATTATATAAATTGATCAATTTATCGCGTACCTTATCTAAATAAACAACTAGTATTAATGTATAACATTAGAAACAACTAGGTGACATCTACGAGTAGAATGATTAGAAGTTGTATTCATAGTAAGACAGAAAAGTGCTGAATCTCATGCAATAAGCAATACATCTAAAAAGCTTTGCAATAGTAAATAAATAATAAAAAGCCGGAAATACTAAAAAACAATGTAATCGGGATCGGAAGAAAAACAAATTTTTTATCTTATATCATGGTTAAAAACTAGCAGAAACTATCTCTCAATCATATTATTTCTAATTCAAATAAAACAAAGCAAGCAAATTTTCAGAATAAAGATTGAAACAGCTATAGAATAATATTCAATGTTCAATTAATGATCTTTAAAAGTTAATAATCTGCCAAATAAAGCGTTTGCTGATTATATATATGTTTTGAGATTCATACACATTCTAAATTAAGATCTCTTAATATGTGTATTTTCGTAAAAACGTACTTTTTTTTATAAAAAGCAACATTTGATTGAGACACAAGAAATGTACATCTAGAAGATCTTGATTACAGAACACGACCCAATGATGAAATATGCAGTAAAAGTATGTATTTATATTGTATAGCATGCACTTTTAAAAACTTCAATAAATTGTATTATTCTCTTATTCAATCAGCCCCGACAAATCAGCTCCAGCTATTATTTAATAAGGTATGTGCAGAGAAAATCCTCAAAAGAGTCTGAGTTAGAGTTGCTCCTTCCCTAATATAGGATTTGGATTAGAGTTATAGTAAGAATTCTAATTAGATTTTGGGCAAGGTTTATGACTGATGAGGGTTATTACAAAAATTGGCAATGCCAATTTGACTGGTTAATGTATTCTAGATCAATTTAACGGGTTAATGTATTCTGGTCTAATTTGAATAATTAAGGCTTTCTGGGTCAACTGGCCTAATTAATGCACTCTGAGCTGATTTATCTGTGTACCTCATCAAATTGCATAAATCTAAAAAAACACTACGGGTCTGCATAAAACTGAGCCTAGTATTAGTGACAGATGAGTTAGTGCAAATGAATGAATGAACGAGAGAGAGAAGATTAGACGAAAGCTTTCACTAGATGGCAGTCAAACCTGCAGTGGAGGTGCTGGCAGCAGTAGCAGGAAGTCTAGGAGGAGGGGGGCGAGGAGGAGGGTTGCGTTCACCTGTGCCTTCAACTAAATAATATACGCAAGCAAATAAAGCTTAATGGTAAACTGTATAAAGTGGAACAAGAATAGAACAGTGACAATTCAAAAACGCAGTCTTAATTAAATATTTAAATCTAAAACTAGTAAACATCAGGGCTTAATAAAATAAGCACCACGAAGCATGAAGTTAAGAGCAAAAATTTGAAAACGAGTTTTGAATAAATGCGCGATTGAGTAAAGTCACAATAAAGTACATACTTTAAATTACTACTTTAGAAATGAAAAAATTACAACTGAAATCATTCTATTTACTTCAATTCAGTATTCCACTGGAATATTTAATTCTTTTACTGACAAGATTATTAATATTAATCGTTTAAAGCACAATTCCTGTGGCAAGTTAATGTCAAAAAATGATGTCAATGTTGTGAATTGTGTTAGCAAATATCAAACAGTGAACTTATAATTTATGTCAATACAATCCACAAAATGTCACCTATTTAATGACTGTTGATCATTAAATAAATAAATTACAAGCAAACAGTTATAGCTTTAAACCAAGGATTATCTCTGCTATAAAATAATTGTAGCGTTACATTTTCTATACTCATTCAATTACATCCTACTAATAATCTTGTCTTGTAGGCAATCACATATTTTAATAATTTTAAAATTATAGCAGTAGGAGTCTTGTTTCAAATAACACCGATAAAAGAATAGTATTTGAAAACAATGACAGTATTTAAGCAAATGATTCGTTTGCTGACTAAACCGAAACTTGACAATGTTAACGAGAACAAAAGTCGTTGTAGAACTAAGCACAAGAATAAAATAAATCATAATAAATTATCATAATATTTAAAAGTTGTTGACAACAGCTGGCATTCTCATTAATTAAAAATCTATTCTACTGGAAGGAACAGAAGCTAAATTGATCAAATATATATAATATATAAAATATAATAAAACAACAACAAACGAACAAATTAATTGAAAATACAATAACAAATTGCTATATTTTGATAATAAAATTATAGTATAAAACAAATTATATTAATATTTTATAAAAATTTCATTCATGACATTAATATTTTTGTCTCAAATAAGCGAACAAAAAAAAAAAGAAAAGAAAAACGGAAGCCATCCTAGTTAAAGAAGAAGAAAGATTAGTCTGTTACCCGTTGGCTGCTGATAGGCTGGTGTCGTGGGGGGCGGAGCACCGGACTGACGCGCTATGCCAGCCGACAGATCTTTCATCAGTTCTTCTTTCTCAGTCTTGCGAGCGAAACAAAAGTCACTCACTTTGTTCTGAAACTTGACGAGTAGCTGAGTCAAGTCGTTGTAGAACTGGCAACAAGAAGAGATATAAAAGAACTATACAACATTGATATATTATACACTAATTATGATAAATAAGCCTATATTAATTAAATTTGTATATTACATTAATAGTATGTTATTTAAGCCAATAATTATCTACTAAATATGGACAAAAATAAAAAAAATGTTCAAAAAGAACTGATGCTATTTGACTATTTGAAAAATAATCATATTTCACTTTTGAATCTATTTGCCAATGATAAAACAGCCCATTAGAACATTTCGGCTTATTTGCAGTCATAGATTTATTCATAAAATACACTGTAAGTTAATACAAAAACTAATTATATAAGAACTGTTGATTGAAACCTTAGTCCCTTCCTCCAGGTTACCCTTTAGTTCTATGTAACTGTCGTACGCTGATGCAATGTCTTTCAGTTTCTCTTCTCTGCTCGTTGCTGATTGGTTCTGAACTCTAGCCTGGGTAAACTCCATATTGGCTCTCTGTAATACATAGGGCATCAAACAAACATCAGTAAATAAACATTGATATATAATTAACAACAATGCTGTAACTACTACTACTTCTACTACTACACAATGTGCCCTATACACAGTAAAGTAATCAATAAAGTTTCAAACGAGCACAATAATTCTTCATAGCTTAGCAGTATCGAGTAGAAAAATTAAGTTTCTGAAGAGACTTTATTTTAAAATTCTTATAAAACAACATCATCGCTTTTAAATTATTTATATAAAACTTCTATACTAACTTGTAGTTTACTGAGTAAATAACCAAAAGTTTCAACTAATCGATTATCTAACAACTAAATTCTTTCCAAGAATAAAAAAACTCGACAAATAAAATAACTTAAATATAAAAGTCCTCACCTGAATTTGATCCAATAGTGCTTCCTGTCTACGTACACTGTCCGTCACTTGTTGTCTCAAAGGTCCGTAGACTCTATCTAGCTGCTCTATAGACAACTGTTCTTCATTGATCGCTCCGTCGTGGGTCAAAGCTGTCATGAACTTAGAACCTAACACAGAGATGTAAAATATTTGCAATAAATAAAACCCGGTTTAATAACTTAGCCAAGCATAAAAGATATGGAAGTTAACTTGAAATTTTATATTTTTAAGTTAAGTAGGCAAAAAAAAGCTACAAAAAAGTCAGCAATGAACAGATACTTGTTGCTAAACTCCATTCAATAAATGCTATCTCTTTTCAACTATCTTTTCAACGCATCGCATACAAAAAAGCATTTTCCAAAAAAGATGAAAGCTTGCTTGCTTCATAATATTTAAGAATATATTAACAACCAAAAGATCAACACACAATAATAACCTTGCCTGTTGCTCGTTGTCACATCAGCCCAAAAAAAATTGATCAGTGTGCTGAAATCAAGCGACAAGTGAACACTTGTGGCTTTTAACACAGTGCAATTATTATACAAAGGAAAAGGAAATTACATATAAATTTTTTAAAATTCCAAACCAGAAAAACTTATACTATAGTAATTTAATCTTATACATTTATTTGTAGCAACTAACTAGCCTATCTTGTGCTGATGTGACGTTAAAATATATCTAAAAAATGCTATAAAACGTACTCATATCACTCGGTGTATCTTTCAGCTGAGTCTCCGTCACATCTCTCTCTGCCTTGATAACCTCTACTGACTCCAGCAGATTCCTTAGCTGCGCAACCACTGGTAGGCCTTGCAAGGCAGCTACTGGGCTAGCTGAAGGCAGGCTGGCATCTATATCAGCCTACAGTGTCAGTCATATAAACAATAACACAGATCAAATGTCTTATCATTACAAAGATAAAATTTTTTGACTAAATAATGACTAGATATTATTACTAATTACTGATATAAAACAAACATATAAAAAATATTCAAATTTAATCATACAAAAACCCTAACCCCAATGACAAGAAAACCTCATTATTATTTATTTTACATTTATTTAAATTCGTTAGCGCATTTCTCCTATTTTATTAAATTCTTTTCGCAACAAAATTCATAAAAATTAAGAAATTTAATTTTAAGAAACAGAAAAGAAAATATTTCAAGAATCTAGAATGCATTCTCTGACTTAACAATTGCTTAAACAAATGATATCAACATACGCTAAATTGTATAAAAGTCTACTCAAAGATAAAAATGAATTAAATTATAACTATGCAGTAATTTTCACCGTAAAAACTGACAATAATTAATTTTTGTTCAACAAATAAAAGAAACAAAAATTAAAGTTAACGACAGAATTCTCACATCAGATTTGCTGAGCAATTCAATGCAATCTTTATGCTTGGTATATCTCTCTCTAACTATCTTATCAGCGCTGATTGCGTTAGTTATAATCATTCTGTATTTAGCCGCCTCAGCTTTGATTGGTTCAGTCAGAGTGGTTGATGGAGTTCTAGTCCATCTCTCTTTGAATTGATTCTTTAGCTGAGCGTCGGAACTCTCTTCTTCATTTAGCAACTTTTCTGACTGAAATAATTCAAATACAACACAAAAAAAATATAAATACAAATATATTAAAAATGGGGAGTTCCAGGAATCCTACATACTATACATATGTACTAGTATTCTAATAATTCATCTATACGTATGTATAGATTCTTTACGTATGTACAGATTCTAAACGTATGTACAGATTCTATACATATGTACGGATTGTATACGTATGTACAGATTCCATACATATGTACAAATTTTAAACGTATGTACAGATTCTATACGTATGTACATATTCTAAACGTATGTACAGATTTTCTAAAATTGTATTAAATTACACAATGTTTTTACGTTTTAATAACAAAATGTTATTATTATAATCAGATTTTGACAATGTTGGTCCTTCATTAAAAATTAGAAGTTAAGAATTTCAATAGATAATAAAACGGTAAATTTAAAATATAAATGAAAAAGAGAAAGTTCTGTCTCTACCTCATCTAGTATTTCTTTATTGCGTTGCAACAGAATTGGCAACTCATTTATGATTTGATTGAGATGACCTATCCCTCCTAGTCCACGGATATGGGCAGCCTTCTCCAGGACAGACGGGGGAACTTTACCCCCGGACAAATCTTCTATAGCAGCGGGGAGATTAAGGGATGCCAGGACACTGAATCATTCATTCAAATACTATCAATCATCCATTCATTCAATCAATGGATCAATCACTCAATCAATCAATGAATCAATCACTCAATCAATCATGCTATAATCAATTAAAATTCAACAGCTCTTATAAAGGCGTTCTTTATTACACAATATTTTCCAGATTTAAAAAAAGTCATTTAAATTCTAATAGTTTTAATTAATTGAAATATTATAAAAACGTGTCATATTTTACTTTTTTATAAATTTTTGTTATAATTTGTTATGATAAACTGAATGATAATTCACAATGAACACATTAAGTACTTAAATGTTAATATTATAAAAAGGTATGAAATGTTTAACAAATTCAGTTGACATATAATCTGGTACACTCATCAGTTCGCCCACTAAACAGTTTGCCCGTGCAACACTAAAACCCAATTAATTCGTCAAAAATACTGCTATACACTTTATTTAATGTCACATCAGCACAAAAAACATTATATACGAACATACTAACAAAAAGTAAAATCAAAGTAATTCTTAACAGAATTTACTTTGAATCATAAATGGAATTTAATAATTTTTCCTTTGAATTGACATGGCATGTGTATTATCTTCAACACTTAATCTTATAATTAACCAAACAAAACTTGATGTAAATGTTTTTGAAATAATACAAAAGCTCAAAGGACCTATTGAGCAGTTGTGTAGCCTCCCTGAGACGCCCTATTTCTCCATTAATGATCTCAGCTTTACGATTCTCAAACCCAGCCACAGCCTGGTGAACAGCAAGGGGGACTACCTTCTCAAATAGATCTAAAACCAGATTAAACCGGATTATTAAACCAGATTATTAAACCGGATTAGAGCGGTCTAAACCAGAATACAACATCAATCTAAAAGATAGCTGATATATTGGTTAAATTTGACAAAACCGGATTACAGAAATCTAAACTGGAATATAAGATTATTTAAAAGATAATCGATTTATTATATACATTTATTAATTAAATCATATTAAACAACATTAAAGCAATATAAACCACACTATAAGACTAATCAAAAAGACAGTTAATTTATTAGTTAAATCAGATTAAACCAGATTAAAGTAGTCTAAACTTGAATATCTGATCAATCAAAAAGATATAGATTTATTTCTTTTAATAAAAACAACTTCTTAAAATCATATCAATAGAAACAATACCATACTAACATATTTCAAACTAACCACTAATTTCAAACAATCTATAAATAACTGACCAATCCCGTACCTTTAAACTGAGATCCGCTAAGTGGCGTAGCCAATGGTGTGCTCTTAGCTACGACGGCCTTGCTAATGGCAGCCAATGACGTCACTTCTGGTATACGCGAGTGATAAATGAAGTCGTTATCTTTCTCGCAACTGGTCAAGTCACGCACTATCTTTTTCTGCAGATCTTGGAACTTAAACGTTGTGGCCCCGCGTGACTCTGACGCAGCCATCAGCTCTTTTGCGTGCTGCACCGTGAATTGAAATAAAATCAAATAAAAATCTACTCATTTATACAGAAGATAAATTTAAGATAAAAAGCCAATTAAATTATGTGTCAAGAAAAGCAGGGCCATTTTTGACTAAAAAAATCCACGCTAACTCCATCAAAATAAGTGTCTACACTACAGTGTATAAATGACATCTGTTTAATTGATCGCCTTGTTAAAGGGTGCAGCAAATAACCGAAATATTATGTATCATACGTAACTCAAACACAGTTTTCTATTGCAAGCTCAGCAGTTTAACCACTTTACTACAAAGTCAATAACTGAATCCTAACCCTAAGACATGTTTAAATAACTGAATCCTAACCCTAAGACAAATTTAAATTACTCGATCCTAACCCTAAGACAGGTTTAAATAACTGAATCCTAACCCTAAGACGAGCTATTTCTTCACCAAAGTCTTTCGCTTCTTTAGCCACTTGACTTTGATAGTATTCAGCAATGCTGTGAAACGCTGCCTGCTTGCCTGATATACTGTTCAACCAGTCCTATAAACAGATAAAAATCTTAAAAAAAAAACAAATAAAACGCAATAAAAACAATTTTACTTAGATTCAAATTACTTGTAAACTAATATCTAATGATGTAAAATTCATAAATTTAATGGAGTTATTTTTAAATGCTTTACTGAAAAGCAAACAAAACAGTTAATACTTAATGCATCTTAGTTCAATATCTATACATTTCTTATAAATATAAACGTTTAATTTCTAAATAACTATATATAGAAATATATAGAAACATAAATAAATCTTTCTACAGTATATAATTATATTTCAATAAATTGTGAATGCATATTATTGTATATTGATGCCATACTTATATTATTGTATATATTATCATACATATTGCATACAAAAGCATTTATTTGAGCATTAATACAATGTATCCAGTGTCTATACCTTAGGCCAGAGTCCTCTAATAGATTCCAGTTGCAGTAGTTTCATAGCGTCAGCGTACAAATCAGAACATTGGAAGGATAGCTTTGACACAATAGCCGGCTTCATTTTATCTACGATATAATCGTTACAATCTTTAATTCAGAAATCACAGTCAGATAATTTATTAGTCTATAAATTTAGATCACTTAGAAGATATACAGTAAACTATTACTCTTTGTCAGTATTAACGTAAAACTGATTGTCAGTAAAAATTCGAATCTTGAAGAATGTTGCGAAAGCGAGACATAGCGACTTCTAGCAACTGATTATTGCATCCCTAGATCTATATGCTTGTTAAGAAAAACGGTGCAGATAAAAACATCTATTGTCTGGATTATAGTTAGTATATGATATTTAAAGCAAATTCAAATCAGTTATGACTCCGTGATTACTATTGCAGTAGAGTGATGTCATATATTACTGAAAATAAACAGAGTAAGACGTCATATAGACAACAAAGGCTTGCACCGAGTGAGCTGATTGTCTATGACTGTCTATGACTTTTAAGCCAATAACGATAAACCAATTAAGCTGATCTAAGACAAAGACTCAAAGAAACAGAGTATACTGTCTCACAAACTTTTCCCCGGACAAAACTTCTCATTTTTCACACAAATGAAAAAAAATAATATTTCTCAGATTTAGAACAGAACAAACATCATCCCATTACTGACCATTCATAGCCTTGCGTACGAAACAATCTTGACCCTGTGCCAACATGAGTGCACTGAGGGCATTGAGTGTATCAGGGTGAAGGTCAGGTGTGGGGTCAGAGGTCACGCTTGAGAGGACAATATCCTTCATGTAAGCGTACGCGCCGCTTGATTGCTGAAAGAAAGTTTCAATATTTAAAATCACTTTGAAATAAAGTTATAAACTAAACAATTTAAAATACTTATAAGTAACATTATAACTTTAAGAAGACTTTTTAAGTATTTTAATTTAAAGAAAAAAATTATTCGTAAAATATAACTTAATGATAAACCGTTAATAAAATAACAGTTAGTAAACAGGTAACAGTAAATTGATTAAGCAGGAATGAAAAAGTTTCGAGTTCAAAATAATTGTAATATGTAATGCCGCTAACTTGCTGCACCCTTTGACAAGGGCGCTAAAATCCATTGCCTGTTAAATTGTTCAATAAAAGGTGAAAAAATAAAAATCATAAATGAAATATAAACCTGGAATAGTTTAGCTGCAGTCTTGAGCCCATCATCAGAGCTCAAGTTTTGTGTCTCAGCTATCTGAGACTGTAGAGCAGCGATGTTAAATAATACACAGACTCGTTCATAAGAACCTGCAGCTATAGCTGAATGAAAATAGTGAGCATGATTTAATTGTAAATGAAATCTCTAATCAATCAGTCAATCAAATAATCAACTAAGCAATCAATCAGTCAGTCAATCAGTTAATCAATCAGTTAATCAATCAGTCAATCACTAAGTCAATCAATCAGACTATCATTCATTTAATCAATCAGTAAATCAATCAATCAGCAAATTAATCAGCCAATCAATCAGTTAATCAATCAGCCAACCAATCAGTCAATCAATCAGACAAACAATCACTCAATCAGTCAATCAATCAATCGGTTCATGCATTCGATCAATTAAGTCAATCAAACAACACAATCAATCAAATCAATTAATCAATGCAGTCAATTAATTAAGTCAATCAATCACATAAGTAAATTAACTATAGAAATTAATTCAGTCAATCAAAAATCAATAAATTAACCAAATCAATCAATTGAAATTCAATCAGTCAACAATTTAATTAATCGATATTTCACCCACCCACCTTGCACACGTTTCCCTGAAAACAGAGACTCTTTATCAAACGCATCCTGCCACTTAAAACTAATTCGAATCTAAACACAAACAAGAAAATAAATTAAATTTTAAAAAACAAATTTCATTCTAAAAACACTTTTTGCATCAAATTTCAAATTAACCAAACCGAAGGGATTGAGTGATCAAAGTTCATAGAACTCTGATTTAAGATTTGATTTAATGCACTACTTTTTGCTTCGAGTCATATCAGCTTTAATAAAAGCTTCATACTTTTAATTTTAAAATAAAGTTCCTAAGTATTATATAATATATTAATAGAATAGAAATAAAGAATGTTTTTATATAAGCTATCAATTTTTATTAGAAATTTTGCCACAATAAAATATCTTACTTGGTTTTCCGCAATGGGAAACTTTCCCTCAATCGCCCAAAGCTGATCGTAATATCTAAATAAAAAATATAATATTTAATAAATAAAGCATTAAAACAACACCTTTATTTACTCACTAATAATTACTTATAAGTCACAAAAGTATAAAAGACCATTTAATGTCTTATAACTATATATAATCAACATTGCAGTATGTCTGACAATAATTACGTAACAGTTAATCAAGGTTGAAATAAACAAAGTCAACGATGTTGATAATACTGTCAACTGTAGAAATCAAGTGATGAGTAAACGATATTCAATATTATTCTTTATACCAGCAATTTAAAGATATTAACACAGTAAATGGTAAAAGGGGTCAAGTCAGCTCTCCTACTCATAATCTCACTTAACTCATTTTAAATCTTTAAGTAATATAATATAGTAATTAATTATAAAACGTAATTAATATAATTAATATTTGTTATTAACATTAATTTATATAATTATCATAATTAACTCATTACATATAATTAATTAATATAATAGTAGTAATTAACTCATCACCTATAAAGAACTTCAAGTGCAGACTCGTGTTTATCAACCGATTTATTCATAACCGTTTGTCTCAGTTTATTGAACTCAATCAACGCAGAGTTGTAGTCCCCCGCCTCCCCCCCACCCGCCCCTGAGGAGTAGGTGTTGGCTATGAAGGCCTTGAGGGGTTTCACTAGGTCCACCTCCCAGGTACGCTTCAGGGGCACACATAGGTACGTCGTCGTCATCTTTATTTATATATTTAAGATTTCTACTTTCTGAAATAAATATTACATTCTTATATTATTTTATATTTATTTATTATATATATATTAAGAATAATGGTAAATTATGAGGTTGACTCAGCTGTCCATCAATTTGGAATCAGTAGAGTAAGCACGAGTGAAGACAAGTAAGTTCTGAAAAACAGAACATGAAAAAGGTTGACTCAGCCGTCTATCACAATGGAGTACTTATAAGTAGTAGTGTTAACTAAGAAAGAAAGGCAAGTTATACAAAGCAGCAGGATTAGTTTCCCGAACTGCTGGATTAGATTATTAACTTAATTAGATTTATATTGAAAGGATAAGTATAGCGGGGGATGTACTCAGTCAAGTGACTTTAAAATAATAAATATTAATTCAAGAATAAATAATTCTGAACGTGAAAAGATTAATAAAAATTAGACGAAAATATATTAATATTTAAGACTGGAAAACTGACAAAATTGATCAATTGACATTTTTAAGACTCTACCAATAATTTTTGTCTTAAATATTTAACATTAAACAAATGAAATATTTTGAGCGTTTTAAGATTATATTTAAATTGCTCTTAAATGATATAAATTTAATTAATTACTTATTTTATATCGTCTAATTATTATAAATAATAATAATTTAATTCAATTAATATTAATTTATATTCTTATTGTTATTTAATTTATACCCTAACTATACATTTATTTATTTTACAATTAAATATTTGCCAACGACACACGAGGAATTAATTACGATAATTATTAATTAATTAAAATTAATTAATTATAATATTAATTAAATAATAAATAATTAAAATTAAATACTTTAAAATAATTTCCTTTTTCGTTTATTTACACTGGCGAATAAGTACATGAATGACAGCATTTCTGCATATCACACATCTACATTTAACTTTTAGGCTCAAATAAATTTGAATTTTAAGATTTAGCGGCTTAAAGTTACCTTAATTAGCCAGGATATGCCAAAATGCTACTTTTTTTCAAAAACGTGTAAAATATAATTTTTTTCCATATTTTAGTAACAAGGGCGCCTAGAATAAATCAAAATATTTAAAGCGAAATTTCATTATTTTTTATTTAATATAAAATTTATGTGATTGATGTAGAAAGAGTATTGACACAAGATTGATCATGTGAGAATAATCATGAATCATGTTAATGATTAATTCAAGAATAGAGTTATTACTGGATATCATGTGAAATAGAATCACATTATTGTGAATAGATTGGATTGATATATGCGTAGTCGCGTTCGTGAAAACTTTGAGATTTTGTTCAAATTCAAATAAGAAATTAAATTCCATATTTAGACCATTATGACATTATTGATGTAGTGTCATTGATGTAATATTATTTTGATGTAATATTACATCAAAAATATCGATGTAATATTATTTTTAAAATTTGAATAGTCGAACGATCGACTGAGTTCGTGTGCTGTGAAACTTAATGCTAAATCGGAAAAGCGATCTTAACTCATTTTTGGACAGGTCGCCTATTGCTAACTGACTCAGGGTACGGAACAGAGCCGGACTTTGGCCTAGGCAGACCAGGCAACTGCCTAGTAATACGATTTTTTGGGGCCCAGAAATATCTACCTATTTGATTTGTGTTTGCATCGTTTTCAGCTCCACCAGGAGCTGAAACTGAAACTTAAAGAAACTTAATGAAACTGAACATTTGTACTCACCAGAAGACATGTACATCTTTATTCATTCTATCACCCGATATAGAGGTCATTGATCCGATATAGAGGTCACTGATCCGATATAGAGGTCATTGACCCGATATAGAGGTCACTGACGCTCTATAGAGGTCATTGACCCGCTAAAGAGGTAATTGACCCGTTACAAAGGTCATTGACACAATACAGAGGTCATTGACCCGTTACAGAAGTCATTGACCAGCTATAGAGATCACTAACGTTCAATGGAGGTCATTGATCCGCACTAGAGAAGTCATTGACCCGCTACAGAGGTCATTGACCCGTTACAGAGGTCATTGACCCGCTAGAGAGGTAATTGACCCGCTATAGAGGTAACAAGGGGTCACTGACCCGCTATAGAGGTCACACACCCCCTTGTTAGGTCCAACTAACAATGGGGCCCTTGTTTACAATAGGCACGGGGAAAGTGCACCATTTGCCGCTTGCTAATGTGGATCTGCACATTGGGGAGGCGAATACAACTATTTATGATATGATGTCAATCCATTGTCGGTGAGTAAATGAGTGACAAAGAATTGACAGAATATTAAGTATAAATGAATTTAAGTTAAATCTAATATTGTAGATTTTTGATTCTTTACACCACATTATAAGAAAATTGCTTTTATAGTTACATATATATGTACAATGTGCCACTATTCAAATTATTTAAGAGTAGACAAATCTTGTAATTAAGAAAAAAGGTTAAAATTGCAATATTTGAGCATAATCGTAAAAACGCCTATAGTCTTTAAAAATTATATCTTATAATATATTAAAAGTTTAATAAGATATCAAAGACAACAACAGTTTGTAAAATATAATATTCTTAACAAGAAAACTAAAGAGAATTAGTATAAATCTCTATCTACTGTCCACGGTATTTCATATACAATAACCAAAACACTTAGTAATAAAGTTCTATTAAAATCAATTAATTATACAAAAATATTTGATTTATGTCAAATTTATATAAATCTGTCATGAAAATTTAAGCATCAAGTATACAGTACTCAGAATCAACAAACCAGTACCCAAGTTCTAGTACTTTCTTGTATCTAATACAACTATTAATTATCTGATTACTCGCATTGCACAGAATCGAGTACCTGGGAGTACTTACTATATAATCAACAATCAAGTAATCAGCGTGCAACAATCAAGTAGCTGACAAAATCAAGCATTTCAGTACTTTCAAACAAAAATCAAGTATTCAAATACTAATAGTACATAATCAAGAAATGAACTAATCATACGATAATTAGGTTGTATCAAAAATAGATTGTGTGATTAATCCGTACATTAGTGCAATATAGTATTCCTATAATTTGATTAATACAAAAGTTATTAGTCAACAAATTAAGCGCCATAAACATTATTAATAAAAAAAAATATTCATTCAAAACACGAATAAAATGTCCAACAAAATTAGAGAAATATGCATAGTTCATAATAAATCTTAACTAATTAATAACTTTCCAAAAGCTTAATTGAATGAAAGCAAGATAAAAATCATAATTTCAATAATAATGATAATAGAGATGACCAAAACCAAATATCTTGATATAGTAATTAACAAAAGCTATTTAAAAAATAATCATAATAGAACTTAATGCAAATATTCTATAACATTTAATGTATTGATCACATTCACGTGACTAATTCTTAACAAAATCTTACTTTCCCAGAAAATTTCCAAGTCACCAGAAAAATTGCTCAAATTTATTTAGTAACAAGAAATGAGTTAATGCGTTAAGGGTCATCTAAGATTAATGTAAACTGAAGTTTTTAGAGACCGGGACTATAACACAAATGGTCCAAATAAGAATCCAAATAGCTCACTATTTCTCTACTTTGCTGCACCCTTTAGTAAGGCTCGAAAATTGACAGCTACGTCTGAGATATTGTCCATAAAATAAGGTAAATACGTGACGTTAAACTTAACTTAATATCTGGAGTACCATATTCTATGAATAATGTCCAAATTCAAGCACCTTACTAAAGGGTGCAGTCTACAAGTTTGACTAATTAACGGCATCTACTCAAGTCTACAACAACTACCACAAAGCTAAATATGACAGCGGAATGATAAAGAATGGACGCTATCAAATATATCGCAAACCACTTCAGCCATATTGAAAAATGGCCGCTATAACCCTGAAGTTACAAAAAAGATCAAAAGGAATAATAAAGTATAATATAAAAGTTCTAAAAATAGTCAATATATAGTTTTATGTACAAGACAATGTTATAAGTATAGTATTTGTAATATGAGCAGTCTATTTGTATAATTTGATTGAAATAATTATCAAACATTCTGCCTTGCTGAATCATTATTAATTAAAATATTTAGTCACTTTTAAAATCAATCACAACACTTTTCACTACTTAAATATTAATTATTATCTTATTTTAT
>JAQIXG010000527.1:0-31228 GCA_034700105.1 Oconnorella tubifera
AGATTTTAAATTGTTCTATTGTTTTTAAACGAAAGAGTTACAGATCCTGTTGATAAATCATTTTTAAAGTTGTTCAACGTTCGAATTCATTATTTCATAACCGTTGGCATTACTTGATAAATCTTCTTCATTTCGCTAGAGGCATCTGTGACATCAGTCTCTGCTGCCTATAATTCACTTTATGAATTATAGGCGGTAATCGATTTTATTTCTAGTTCAGACTAGGCGTTGAAACAGTCGCATAAGTTATTAAAATCGCTCGTCCAAGAGTTCATAATTTCACCGAAATTATCTTGTTCGTAATAATTGTCTCAAAATCACATGAAATTATGAAACGGCTTAATGTACCATTTGAATATATAATACGTATTATTGGATTTGAGCGTACTATATTATAATAGGCAATCTTACAGTTTTTATATAAAAATTGACTGCATTACTAATAGAAAGTTATTGAATTTAACCATGATAGTATATATTTTCAAACTGCGACGTTTAATATCAAGTTGTAATATATTCAAAAGCTTTTGTTTAATTTAATGTTTAATTTAACAAAATTAAATTCATATGAAACACATTTTTATACTATCTTATTGTATCTCGTCTGCTTTCATCTAGTCTGAGTTTAACTAAGTAAATACCAAAGTTGCAGTTTCTCTAATTTTTATCTTAATTAAATGCTTTTTGATATTTTAACTTTAATTTCAACACAGACATATTTGCATATTTAGATGCTATTCGGAGATATTTGTGATCATTTCGAAGAGCGATATAATCGTATAAAATATCGTCACATATTAGCATACCGATTGCAGTTCAACGACATTGTAAGCATAATGGTATAGTAAGTCACAGGTCTTTGATTCACATCATGGTAGCTTTAAAATAAAATGATTTCCTTTGCTTCGCTTCGCTATGACGGGTATATCGAGTACAGAAACATTCGGTTCATTTAATGTTCTAATTTACTTATAAAATCTAAGCTAACTGTACTTCACCGAATCACGCAACGCTATTACGAAATCAAACATTGAACCTTTACTTTAATTTCCGTCACACGTAGATAAAATAATCATCAGCTCTTTGAAACTAAGTTGATATATTTCACTACATTTTTCGCATTAAAACTTTAAAGAGATATTAACCTCTTCCCTCCTACGACATCGTCCATCGACGAAAAAACAGACATTTAACTTTACTGGTCAATTTTTTTTTAATAATAGTTTTATATCATTAGTTTATAATAATATATATTAATGATTTACTCAATTGATATCATTGGCATCAGAAAATGGATAGTCTATAGAATCAGTAAGAACTTTCGTATTCTTCATAAATCGTTTATAGTTCATTCGCTTGGTGTCTCCAGTCGTGAAATGTGTGGTTTCTGATTCGCCAGATGGAAGTTGAGTTCGATCATGTTATTAATGCATTCACTAAAATAATTCGAAAAAATAATTAATTTAAAATGCTGAAATAATTAATTTTAATCATCACAAACTCAAAGTTATCGTAACTCAATTTTAATCACTATGATTGAACATATAAAAATTATTTCTAGTTTTATTAGACCTTTACCAATTTTACAAAACATTTTGCACTTTTTAGTGAGATGATTAATTTACAAAAACTGTGCTTAACGTCGTTTCTAAACGATCGACATCTAAACATTACTTGTATCAACTACATTCTTTGTAAATGTAGTTGATACAAGTAATGCATTACATTTGTAGTTGAATGTAGTTACAAATGTAGTTAATACAAGTAATGCATTACATTTGTAGTTGAATGTAGTTACAAATGTAGTTGATACAATTAATACATTACATTCAGCTAATGATATACTTTTTTACTTTCGTTTATTTCGGAAATTTGGAATTTTTTCTTTCGCATATTTACGCTGCAGTGGAGATAATAAATTAATCTTAACGTTCATGACAGCTGAGACGTCCGCCTAAAAGCACTTTGCTTTTACTGAAATGACATTTGCAGACAAATATCTGTATATGCATGAATTGCATAGTTATGACCATTGCAAAACATGAGCCGTTTTTATATCACGTAACTTAATAAGATAAAGAAAGTAAAAAATAAAAGCAATATAATGCATGGGATAAAAATGAAACTATAAACAAAAACAATTGGAAAAGTACAGTTGTTTTAAAGTTAATATAAAATAGATTTAATCTTTTAAAAAACTTTGTATTACAATAGTATTACAAATTACTGTAGTCAGACATGCTAAATTTACTATTAAATAGTATTTTAATAGATATACTATTCAATGACTATTTAATTAGTATACTTTATTGTTAATGAATTAATCTGACTAACTTATTACTAAGTTGATATATGTAGTTATTCTTCAAAAATGTAATTTTTAATATAATTAAAAATTCAGCGAAATTCTTTACAGTAAATTGGAATTAAATACTGACAATAGTCTGAAAGAATATTATGTCATCTCTGTTGCTTTATAACACTGAGTATTTAGTCATTGATTTTATGGCAGTCTCTCAAAAAGCAGCGACGAGTCAATCAGAACAAACTGCTTGCTTCGAAAACATCCTAGCTGTCCGTTTACATGCATGCAGTCTATAATAAGAGAAAGCGATTCTTCTTTAGATCATGTTTTGAGATTGACTTGAAGATTTTACTTTAGAATCCTGAGTTGTATATTATCTGGAATAAATAATATCAATCTGATCGACTGAGCGCTAAATTAACTTAGCTAAACCGCTGTGTGTTATAAGTTTATAAAGTTTATATATCAATTTAAAATTAAATTAAGATTAAACAGATAACTTGACAAATAATAGTTTAATGTGTACAAATAACTTATAACTTGATAATGAACTAATAAGTTAAAAGGATGTAATGAATTCTTAGTCATTTTCTAATGAGATTTCTATTTAGTAAAATTAGTGCAAGTATCTACCGAAAATTATTTAATAATTGTTTTTTCCTATTACTGCAACAGTTAACATTTTGAGTAATTAAACGACTGTTATAATATTTATGAATATCGCTTATAAATACGAACAAAGTGATTTAATTTTAACAATTTTTTTCTAAGTAGCGAAAACGTTTATAAATAATGAATATATATATCTTAAAAAATTCATTCTCTTCTGAAAAAGAACTTATTCTTACGTTGTCAAATATAATAATGCTCCTTTAATCTTGCATGTTCTTGTATTTATAATGTAAGAGCTTATCTCTTTGATTTATATATGATAGCATGATATAAGTTTTGATCTAATTCAACAAAGTCGGATTAATCGCATCCGCATCAATTCATCCTTCCAAGTTCGATGACAACAAGCAAACCTCTACACCACTCCGCGTCGTCTGGTTTTGCACAGATACTAATGTTACCCCCGCTGTTCATTCTACTTCCGGTCCTTCCGTTGTTTCTACTTCCGGTAACGACGGAAACGGTGCAGTCGGAGTGGTATCGATTTGCGTCCGAGATCCGGACGTCAGGGAAAGAAAGATTTGTAGAATCCGACGAGAAATACAAATCATCAGATAGAAGCGAAGTAAAAGGTTTGCCGCAAGCAGTCATATTAATCTTGTAAACAATTATGTAAGAGAATATACAAAAAATAATATATATATAATGATGGAAAAACAGTATATATTGTTTTTACTATTACATACAGTTTGTACAAATTCAAAAGAGTATATTTAATATACTGTTTTGCATTGAAAGTATATTGATTTTTGTGAATGGCAGTATTAGTTAATTATAGTTTCATTTGTAGTTTCAAAATAGTGACACTAAGCTGTTGCTGTTACCTGTAAATAAGAGTCATTTAAACTGAGATTATTTGTAGATCATAATACAATGATTTAACGACAAGCCTGTGACATTGCTGATAGAAATATGAAATTTTATGCATAATCACTGAAGAGAATTCTTTAAGTTCCAGATAGAAAACACGATATTAAGTTAATACTAATGCACAAATAATGGGACAGTAATCAATTATAATGACTTCCAAATAAGTCGATTTAAAAGATCAATCTTATAATTCGCCTTGTGATTTTTCGTATTTTAAAACATTTGATGTTTTTAGAATATTTAGAAATTACGATTTGTGATTTAAGGCAAAAATCGATAGAAAAATTGAAAATATATAAAAAAAATGGAAAAAATTGAGATCAGGAGCGAACGGTGATAATGGATGATGCAATCAAGAATATCTAGATGATTGATGCAAACTCTAAGTAAAAATATCAAACGAAATGAAAGAATTTGATTTTTTAAGGGTTTCGAGATTATAACATAGTTATTAAACAAAGTTTAGTATGTTCTTCTCAAATTATTTTCTAAGAATCATGGAATTTTCATTGAATTTGCAAAGCATTTTGAAATGTTATCTACAATGAATTAATAGACAATTAAATTATCAAACATGACTCTGAGCAAAAAACACGCATCAGATTATAATCTAAATGTTGCAACGTTTTTTCCAAAGATTTTACCTTGCAATGAGTCTTAGTATTTTAGTAGACCACTTGATTTGAAAATAGCGTTATCAATGAATAATTTTTCGCAAATCAATTTTTATGGATCCGTTTGTTTGTCTCAGTCTTTTAAAAATTGTCAACGAACTCTCATAACTCTAGTATACGGCAAAAGTTACAAATAAAAAACAACACTATTAAGTAGAGTAGTTACTTACAAACATTACATACATTGCATACATACCCTTAAAACTTCGCCAGTATTACTACTAGATAGTAACTAGAGTAGTATCACTACAATAACTAGTCAGTAACTATAGAGTAGTATCACTTCTAGGTAGTAACTATAAAGTATAGTATAACCACTGGGTATACAAACTATAGTATACTATCTCTACCAGGTAGTAACTAGAGTAGTGTCACCACTAAGTAGTAACTAGAGTAATATTACTACTAGGTAGTGACTATAGTAATATCACTACTAGGTAGTAACTAGATCAGTGAAACTGCTACATTGAAGAAGTGACACTACACGTCACAAATCTTCGTCAGTTGTCGTTTTACATGCGAGACAAGTTTCCTTGATGCGCGTCAAACGAGAGATGGAATCAGGAATTGCGATCAGAAGTCCATTCCAAGTGCGTCTAACCAAATGAACAAAAAAATGAGAGGAGAGATTGAGAGAGAGAGAGAGAGAGAGAGAGAGAGAGAGAGGGAGAGAGAGAGAGACGCGTGAGTTACCTATAGGTGTGATTTTTTGTTTGAAAAATTTTCAAATAAAAAATAAGGGTGGAAAGAATAAAAGCCTCGAAAACTTACAAATAAAATCTCAATTATTATGTAGAAACAAAATTTTATATAATGCATTTATAGCTGTTTAAAATAGTCCTTTTCTTTTTCAAATAATTGCTTTCCTGTATTTAAAAAAGCAATGACACTACAGATTTTCTTCTGCATTATATTGTCTATTTATTCAATTATATTGTTTATTTCTTTCATTATATACTATATTTGTACTATCGCTTCATTAAGTAATGATATCAAGTATACTGTAGAGGATATACTTTAATTGCAAACTTAAGTGCGAATGTGTCACCCTGTCTCAAAGTCCCAGGTGACTTCTGTCCCACACATCATTAAATCACTGCAGAAGTGGACGGTGCATGCGCCACGATCACGCCCTAAGAAAACATGAAGAAAATAACAAACACTATCGCTTTAGTAATGCATCTAGAAGTCGAGTATAGAATCACGGCAGAGGCGTCACTAGGGGGGTGCGGGGGGGGGGCGGATCGCCCCGGGTGACACCATCACAGAGGGGTGACACCAAAATGAAAAAAGTCAAATTTGACAGAGCAGACAGAGCTCGGTCTAGTCGGGTTTCATAAACGTTCATAGTTAAATTGGACCAAAATTTATTTTCCTGCACACAAAAAAATAAATAAGAATTGTTACAGAGAAATAACAATGGTCTCATTCATTTACGCTTCAACACAAAGCAAGAAGCAAAAAAAAGGTCATCACTTTGTTTTCGGAGGAAAATTTCGGTCCAAGATATTTTTTTTGCTACTATGTTCATTTTAGCCTACGCAGAAAAAAATACTGGCGCCGCTACTGGGTGACACCATGAGCTACCGCATCGAGTGACACCAACCCTTGCGACGCCACTGGATCACGGAACCCTTGGGAAGAGGGATGTCTTGGGGTAGGGGTGTTAGACAATTGTTTCTGTGGATCATTGATTTTATTTAGCAGTGTCGGTCTTTTTAAATGGGATCCGAAAAGTTTATCAGATATTTCAGATATAATTAATTGCAGTTAAATTAACTAAACATGATTAATATAAGTTTTAAGATATTGCTGATTCTGGATTGTACTTATGTACAATTATACAAAATTGTATTTTCGCTAAAAAGCATTTACAAATTCTGTAGCTGTATAGAATTTCAACATCTTTTAGATCTAAACTTGCAGCAACATCTAAGACAGTTAAGTCGACGATACTCGTAAAGTTATTTGTTGTGAAATATCGACTTGGAAAACAGTTTACTACTTCTGCCAGTATGAAATTATTGTGCGAGTCGCTTCTCGGAGCAGTCGCCTCAGTTTTATAGCGAAGATAAAGCGGCTAATTGAAGATTGCGGCGGCGGCGAATTTTCCATTAAATCGCTCTAAACGCGAACATCATTCAGAGACACTTCCAGTTAATAGACCGATTGATTTGTATATGTTCAAGCGTGTAGCGTTCTTGCTATTGTGTAAAATGGTTTCAGTGTAAATTGCTCGATAGTTTTACATCGACGTGCAATTAAAAGTAATTGAATTTGAGCCAATTCTTGTGTTTTCCAAACTCTAGAATCGAAGTATATACAGTATATGCTGCAACTTATATATTAATTAATAGGCTGATACTATAGCTAGAAATATATATTTTGTACTGAAACATTCAGTGTAGTGTATGTAATTAAGCATTGTCTATGTAACAACATATAAATATAACAATAGTGTGTTATATTTAAAGTATACTATTTCCCTATGTTATAAATATAACGCAAACTTATAGAATATAATTATTACACTGTCACAAAAACAAGAAACACAAAACGACATTTATAACTTTGAAAAATATGATCATTATTAATTCGGTTAAAGTGAATATCCTTCCTATGAACTGTAACAAACTCAGCCGATTGATGCGTAAAATACTAACAAAAAATCGCAGCGTATAATATACGGTAATGCATTTATACAATTATAACTTAAATCACAATGCAGAAGTAATGCTTACATATTGCTGTTGAGAAAAGATGACGATTAATCGAGCGAGTCTGATGACGACAACAAACGAAGCGAAAAGAAATCAAATCAGAATTCGATGAGAATAAACAAACTTTGAAGAAATCTAATCGAGCGAAGTTCATTTAAGAAATGCTGTCGTTAAAACGACATCGTTTCATTCTGGTAAACTGGTAAATGATTCGCGTTCAATAAACAGATTACTGCGGTGGAAGGGGGGGGGGGTTGTGGCGGTTATAAACCCCCCCCCCATTAGAGGTCAAAAGAAGTTTTTGTCATGTTGAAGATATAAGTTTAGTGGTCAAACCCCCCCCCCTTATGACGATGTAAAATCGAATATTTTGCGCTGGATACGTGTATTTAGCGAACAAGTACATACAATTAGAGATTCCAAAATCGAGTGATAACCAAAAAAAGGTCGTCACTCCAAAATTTTGGAGGAAACCTCCCCTTAGTCAATTCCTGACTGCGTCACTGGATTACCCTGCATTGTAACTGAGAAACAACTACGGTAAAGAAACCATTTTGATTATCAGTCACTTTTCTTTAAAACTGCTTTTGATCATTGATATATTCTGTATTCTTGTGAATAAATTAATAAACTAATCTTATTTTTAACATTCTAGATCGATTTCTAACGAGATGCTATACCAGCAATGCCTTTCTACAACAAGATGATTCAAAACAAAGAACTTCTAGCACTGATGATGTCATAGTAAGATATCGACGTGACGTCATTGAATCTCATTCAACGTCATCAACAGTAGTGGCCGCTGAACATAGCAGGTTCGATTCCAAGCAGTTACAGTTTCCTGTGACGTTCCACACAGCAGAAGCCTACGTTGTAGCGAAGTTGAAACTTTACGCTACATTCAACATTCAGTTCGCGGTAATATGAAATAAAATTCTAAATATAAATGTATATTTAAACTATTAATTTCACGTTTTGGGCTAATTGTTTTGAGCTGAATGTCGATATTTTACATTGTATGACAATGTGAAACAAGCAAATTGAAGATTTACACCATTTTTATGTTAATCTGAAATAGTATTATTACAAATTTAAAAAATATACACTCCTGTAAATAATGCATAATATAAATACATATGAAGGAGTACAGGATCTCTACAATATCTTGATTATTAGCATTTATATTTATATTCTGATTTTCTATACTTCTACGCTATTCAAATATTAATGTAGTATAATTGTCAACTATATCAAGCCTATTCGTGCTAATTAAATCTTGATAAAATTCTTTTTTTCCTTATACTAGAATAACTAATTATTTCTTTATTGCATAGATTAATTAAAATTGCTCACAAACGATGAGTACATTACTTTAATTAATAAATTTATTACAATTTATTACAAACTCTGCTTTCAGCTGAAGACCACTCAATCTAATGGTCTGATACTGTACAGTGGTTTGGGACAAGGAGGTGATTTCTTCGCTGTGGAGCTCGTTACTGGTCATTTGCGCTTTGTTTTTGATGTGGGGAGCGGCCCTCGGGTCCTGCATCATCGATCAACAAAACCGCTAAATGATAAACAGTGGCATTCGGTAACGAGCTAACAAATTTAAATTATGGCAAATAAATTGAAATAATTTCTAGTATTTAGTAATCAGGTTGGATATCAGTGGAAAATAATGTAAATTCTATAAGTACCTTACTTTGCTAATCAAAGAATACTTGTTTTTCCTACTTCAAAATTTAGAAAGAAATGAATTGCTTTTTCAGTAGACTGACTTATTTACTTTTTGACCTAATATTCCAGAACAGTGAGTATTCAAAATAAGAATATTTTTAGGTATGCATATATGTATACAATTCAAATTATATTTTACTCATTGCTAGTTATGCAATTTTAATCCAGCTTTAAAATTTGATTTTAAAATATTAGAAACCATCGTAAAGAATTCCTAAATTGAGTTTTACCACTATTTTTATTTCACCTGTTATTCGCCCTGCTTTCGCTGTGTTATTCTCAATTAGAATATTCTTTTAACAAGAGCGCTTTTCAATTTCAAAGTATTGTTAAATTTTCAATACATTGTTCATTTTTTTAAAATTTCAACAAAGAATACGTTCTTTATTGAATTGCTTATATACAATCATTTGTATAGATTAGTATTTTGCGCCCAGTAGTCAGTCAACATATCGTCCACACGGACGATTCTCCCCCGAGCGTTGACACCCTCCCTGATTCTCGATCGATCCATTACGACCTCGGTGCGGCGAATGATCGCGTCTACGTCGGGGGGATCTCCCCAGAGATGTTCGCGGACCTACCCAGGCAGGTGAGATCGAGGGAGGGCTTCCAGGGATGTCTGGCTTCGGTAGATCTGAACGGAGAGCGATGGAAGCTGGCCGACTGGAAGGATATGGTGTCGATGGAGCACAGACGAGCAGTTACAGAGGGGTGCGAAGGTTTGCCTGGGTGTTTTATATTTGCCAAAATAACTGTGCCCCAAGTGCTTATGCCCTAGGTGCCTGTGTCCCAAATGCCTGTAACCCAGATGCTTGTGCCCCAAGGGCTTGTGTCCTAGGTATCTATGCCTCGAATGCTTATGCCCCTGATGCCTATTTCTTGTGTCTAAAAAACATACAGACGTATAATCAGAACAGTTTGTAATATTATACATTTTCTGTTAAAGTTTATAGATATTATTGTGCATTGATATAAACATTATATTTAAAAATACTTCATTTCGTTTCAGTAACAACACAGGCAGAATGCATAGATTATAGTAAATGTTATATAGAATGTATATGTTATATAAATTCATTTATGTAATTACATTTCTGATAAATGTTTTCAAACGTGATTTAATATCATTATAGATTATCCTCGATCGCCAAAGAAATTTATTTACGATAAATATGATCGATCAATCCGATTGATCTGAACACGTATTGCATTGTAGTTATTACGTTTCACTAAATTCGCATTACGTTCTAGAAATTTGGACTGAAAATGTTCAATCCATCTCGCGTAAGCCGCTTAGACTTTTAGTGAAATGTTAGCAACCTTTCGCTTTAGTTAGACCATGGCGACAGTGTCGTCTAAGCACAAAACAATTATCTGATCGTGGTTCTCTCTCAATCTCTCTATTTCTTTCGTTCTCTTTCTCAGCTTCTCTTTCGTTTTCGTTTTCTCTGCGTCTTTTTTCAATCTCAGAGTTAGAGCGAATGAGACCCATATTTGTATGCGCATGGATGTGGGGTTGGGAGCAAAATTAACATTATGGTAAAATATGCTACATTTGGAGTGTAAGTGCAAAAAACATGATTTAGTTCTTCAGAGTTTATTACAGAGTTTAGTAACTGTATATTTGAAAGAAAAAAAAACTTCATTACATGTAAGCGTCATAATATTACATCCATTCTTAACAAATTTTTTCATATATTTTAACTCAAATTTGTATGCTCTCTTCTCAAAACAGTAGAATTCCTTCCTTGTTATTGCTCTAGTTTTTTTTCTGCATTCTTTCTCTCATTTTCTCTCAAGAGAATGTACGCTACGACTGCGATGACCTTGCGACTACACAAAAGCTTTCCAAGCTCTGTTCGGATGAGATTTCCTACGAATGTATTTTTTCTGACTGACGAATTGATCAGATTGATCGGGTCAAAGGAGTGGGGAAATAAATCAACGATGGGATTATAGAAATCAGCAGTGTGTCTTACTCTGAGATAGATTGTTGCCAAGCGTGTATATACTCAATCATACAATGTAATAATGCATTGAATTGCATGATCATTGATGCTATGTTTACTTTGTTTGTTACAGTTTATAATTCGTGTGATTTGAAACCAGAAAGCAACATGTTGGATTTTTTGTAATATGAATTTGGTTTTGGATATATTTGTTTTTATAGTTAATAATAGGGTTGTAGCGAATATTCGCTTCGTATTCGCTTCGGTGCCGAATAGCGCCTTAGATTAACTATTCGTATTCGGTCGAATAGTTTAGAGTCACTATTCGTATTTGTCCGAATAGTAAAAATCACTATTCGGTACAGCCCTAGTTAATAATTTATTTTTTTGTATAAAAACGCAGGTCCAACAGTAGAGTGTAGTGATGATAGATGTCTTAATGGCGGTGAGTGTGTTCAATTGTGGAATTCTGTGACGTGTAATTGTCATATGACGTCATTTACTGGACCAACTTGCTCTGTCGGTTAGTAAAAAAATACTTATTTCAGATTAAACTCTAAAAATGTACCTATTAACTAGATTATGTTGATTTTTTCCATTAATTTTACAAGGAAACAAATCGGTTATCCATTGTTATTCACGCTGTTCATAGTCATAGATTAATTTTCTTACTGCGGTTTACTGAAACCGCAGTAGTCAATGACAATTAAGTTTTTTATTTGTCTATTTTCATCTTTTTTTTCATTTGCGATTGCTATTGACTCGCCGTGCTTAAACTCAGTTAGTCGAACGCTTGATTCTATTTACAAATACATAGCATTCAGCATACACGGACAGTTTTCACGATGAAATTTCTTTTTCGCAAATAATCTGGACTCGAATGGAAATGAAGACAATAATTGCAATGCTGAACTCATCCAGTCATCATCGCACTAAATATCTGATAATTGAATATTTTGACGTGAAATTGATAGAAAGTTATCTTTTTGACGTAATAGCTCTGAGAATCTAATCGGAGATTGTATATATATTCTTTCATTTGTGTTTTTATTGTGATACTGTTTTGAGCTGTGAACTGCTTTTTCCAGAAATAATCGACATAAATCGTCGCTGAGCGTAAAGTTTTTATGATTTTTTCTGTATTAATATCAAAGTTTATCTTTATGCTTTGTGTGAAAATATATTTGAGATATTATCTGTATTTGCCTTAATTGCGTTTACTTTGTGTTAACGTCTTTATTTTGGCAATAAAAAACTGATAGCTGATACAAACGTAGAAAATATACAATTGTTCATTTTAGCAAACAATTTACAATAGGTTTGGTTGTTTACAAGTCTGTTGCGACTTTCTTAACCAGTGTAATTTGTATTATGTTGTACAAAGTAAAAAATCAATATAGATCAGTATATAAGTTAACAATTGAATTAAACTACTTAAATTTAGACTAGTATGCCAGATTTTAAATTATCTCACAAAAGAGTCTAGTAATATTATAGAAAAAGTATGTTTTTTATGTTTTATTATGGTAGCAAGTACTGCTTACAAATTTGGGCAACTGGGAGGCTTGATCGCTTTCACTTTTACTGATTCCGAGAGACCAGATACCAAAACGGATCGACTGGCTGTCGCCTTTATCACAACACAACTGGATGGACTGATAGTAAGAATAGCTAGCGCGACATCTAGCGACTTCATCGAAATAGAATTGGTGCGTACGATGAGATATATATTTGTTTTCCATTATAAAAAGTAGTTGATGTTATAAAAGAAGAAAATTTCTTAATTTATTATCTTAATAAGATGTAGTAGACTCATGATTCAGTCGTAAAAATCATCATTCGGAGTATAAGAGTTATAAATTGTGTAGATATGTTCGGTAAATTATTTATTGTGTAATTGTAAAGTATAATCAGAAATAACTATTAGATAATATTTGCATTTAATAATTCATTGATTTATATAATTTGCACTGTCATAACTTCGGGTATTTCTATGTTTCCTTTTTGATAATTTCTCATGTTATCATTGGTTACTGTGTATAGGCTTATTCATCTGTATTTCTTCAATAAAAAAACTACATCAACGAAATGTACTAAATTAAAACTATTTAGTTAGATGCCTAGACTACCTCAAGGTGTCTGTTACACGCCTCAAATTGTATAATTCATGGTATCTATGAATCACAATCCCTGGAAGTATTTATCTATAAATTTCACCAGCTCCGCAGGTCCTGTATAATATTTATCTCAATTGAATTGAATGCATTAAGCGCTAAGTGTCTCTCGCCTTGAGTTTGAAAGATAAGATGAATGACTTGATGGCTGACTATCAGAAAGGTGGTTCACTGATTTCATATCAATGATCTTTCTTCACTTCGTCTTTCTGATTTACTTTTATCTTTTTGTCTGTCTTTATCTTCGTTATGATTCATGGGCTGTGTAATACTTTTTCTCTATAGTGCGCTAGGGTTAGACTGAAAACCTCAAATTATATTAAAAATAATAGTTTTGAAACAAAGCTATTACACACTACAGATCAAATTTAGTTTTGTAGCATTGCACACTTATATTTGAGTATTTTGTAGTATTATACAGTATAGATTAAATTGAGTTTCGAAAAAATGCATAACATAAACGATCAACTTACAATATACTTTTTATTTTCAGAAAATCCAGATAGCTAGCTTCTTGCATCGTATCAGTGATAAACGCCCAAAATGTTTTTCTGCTTTGTTTTTATTTATCATAGTTAACTTTATAATCAGATCAGTCTTGTATTATAACATTGTGGATAGGTAGACGGTTTTATATGCGCTGTGTATAACATGGGTATAGAGACTCACATCATTAGTGCTATAAATCGCAAGTGGAATGATGGAGTGTATCATATAATTCGCTTAATTCGACAAGGACAAAATGCTTCATTTCAGATAGACAATGAAGATTTTCTTTATAAGTATCCTCCAGGTACAATGTTGCTATGTTTTTCGCTTTATTATAATACACTAATTTTGCTTTTTAGTCACTGAGATATATTAGTAACTTGATTTTGTTTTTGCTGAGTGTCATTTAATATTAAAACAGTAATACTTTTCATTTTAAATCGTTAATAAATCACTAATGGTTTAATGGTGTTAGAGTATATGCTATTGATTTAACTGTTTTGTAAAGTGCTTTTAATGACTTATTATATATCTTTTCAGCATTTTCTTTATATTTTGTTAATCATGATTGACGATTTATATTTCTTTTATAGTAAATAAGATATGTCAAATTTATGTTCCGTCAATTTTCAGTGCCATTATTATATATGCATTAATTGAAAGAATATGTTTTAAGTTAGTGTTTCGTAAACTTTTGGACTTATCAACAGGTCGTCAGCTGTCAACATTTAATCATCAAATGAACATTTATGTCGGTAGCAAAAAAGATTCGAGTGGATTGAGACTTGTTCGACCCTTCACTGGAATAATAGCAGGTTTTTTTTACAGTTGTTTATTAAAAAATAGCATCCTCAGTCCTTTTAAATAGCTATTTTTCTTTGTCTAAACTTCCTGGTAAGCACTCAGATTTGACTTGCATATATATTCAAAAGACTAGTTGTGTAATGTAGTCTTTAATTAACAACCAAAAACAATAAAAAACCCTCTCCCCTAAAAATCACTGAGCTATAAAAAAAATCATTACTCCTTTGACATGTTGAAACATGTTTGGGACTTTGTATTATTATAGTCTTGATGATGTTTCTATGATGTTTTTATTTAGCTTTCTCTAATGCTGATTTTCAGGTTTATCACTGAACGGTTTATGGATTCTAGATCTTGCATCAGAGGGTGACTCGAGGATTAGTTTTGTTGGTGATGTAACGCTTGAAAGACATCATAACTCAAAGTACGAGACAAACGGTGATTTTCTTTTAGATAACAATAAGCTTTAAATTAACTTCTTATTAGCATACTCTATGATGCAAAATACTCTTAATGAACCTGTAATTTAAAACAAGCCGTCTTATAATAATATCAAAATATCTTTTCAATATTTTTGAAATTATATTTAAGTGTACTTAATCTATAGTCATTATTGAAGTTGTATATGGAGTTTCGTTTTAATTAATGTTATATACAGGTTCTATATTCATATCAATTTCGCTAATTTGTTTAAAATTTATTAAATGTAGACTATATAGTGTATCTATATACTGATTTGAATTAGAGGTTTATGAAACAAAGTTTTTTATTGCATTTGTTTTATTTATTTCAGTTCACCTCGGTCTCGAATCAGTCACAATTCATTCCACATACCTTCCAGTACTCTCTCCACTCTTCTCCAGCCTACAAATACTGCTCATTCCGCCGTATGAGCATATTACATGCAATATTCAATATAACTAAAATAATTAATGATATCTTTTTTATAATAAATGTAAACTAATAATTATAATTAATCAGTTCATTAGACAAGAAGAAAGAAAAAAGTCCATATTTAAACATCATACTAATGCAACAAGTTATACTATATTAATGCTTTTAAGAAATGACTTTAATACAGGGCTCAAAGATTAAGCCCATGGGTTACCAATTTGATTTTTGCTTTTCGATTTGATCTGCAGACTTTCATGCTGAAGTAATAATAAACAGTGCTGTAACTATAGCTTTATAATTATTAGTAGCTTAATAAACATACTGCCAAAGCTCAGTATTAATTACTTAATATCTCTATTTTTAAAATTAAGTTATTGACAAAATTGCTATAACGAAACTGATTTTGTAAAAATGATTATAAAATCATTTTCGGCGAAGCATTACTAGATCAAAAAAAACCTGAAGATAAATTATTATAGTATCCGTGCTAGTCGTGTAGGACTCATTTTGTGATCGATCACAACACGATGATTATCACTGCTTATTTAACTAGAAAAGCTCGCATCGATTTTCGCTGCATCTTCGCTTATTAGCGTTCGACAGCTGAAATCGAATTGTCGTTCTTTGGTATCAATGAACGAAGAGAGGTTATTTGTACGTTTGTTGCGGTATTAAGACGCTATTGTGTGAGCATTGTACGTATCTAATCAATCGAAAGAGCTACAGAAAACGTCAATTTCTAGAGTTTTGATAGGAACTGGAGTTTGGATGAAGATTCTTAGAAAAATTGTCAATATTTTTTAAAAATTAGAGATGCTACGTGATCTGTTTTGAGTGGTTAACAATTGGTTGATTATTTAAGCGACTTTTAAGTAAGGCGCAATAATGTGATGCATTTTATTTTTGTAGCATATAATCATTCAAATACGCAAAGTATATCTAGGACTATAATAGCAATAATAAATTTGTAAGACGTGGCTTTTTGGAAGTTAAATTACAAGATTGTAGACATTATTATATAGATTGTAGATAAATATTGTTAGGATTAAACAAATTAAATCTTCATTTTATAATGTTTTTTTCAGAATGTTGCTCGATTGACAGGTACTCGCGCTATTGAAAGTTCAAAAACACAGATATCAGATACTGTTATAAGTTCAATCACAAACTGCAACAATACAGCGCATGATTGTAAACAGAAACAATCTAGCACCGATTCACCTCCATCTTCGCGGTATAGATATTCTTATTGAAACTGTAAATTTGCAACTGAGAATTTTCACAACAATTAATTACTATGATTTGTGACTGGCAATGACGGTTCTTATTAAGCTGATTATAATTATGTAGTTATATTTCTAGAAAAATTTGAATTTTTTACTGTAAACATATTATTGAACACCACACTGAAAAGATCAATTAATAAGATTGTATTTACTAATATTTTAAAAGGAAATCAGCCGCGGATTTACCAGGATCAAGCAGTCTAGTGAATCACGAACAAATTAGTAGATCTAACAGATCAAGGCCTTGTACTGATTTGTCTGCTTTTATTAATGACTGTGGAAAAACGCCTAGTCCAAAAAACTCTATTTCGTATCCTCAATCTCACGCATTATTTCTTCCAACATCAACCTTGACTCTCGATATTTCACACAGTACAACTTCACACATTTTTAAAACATCAAGTCCTCATCCTTCTACGAAGAGCTTCAGTACAATCATATTACAAGCTTCTCATAGTCAAATTCACGACTCTACACGTGAAACACCTCATAGCACACCTGCCTTTGTCTTTCCATTCACCAATATCCCAGACACATCAACACAGAACTCTAAGCTTAACATCACCGGTAGCCTTAGCAGATCCAGTAATATTCTGGGCATGCACATTGGGATGGTTGCCGGTATAAGTTGCGCTGTGTTTGTTTTACTTGTGGTGCTAGTATGGATTTTGTACAAATGTTCGAGTAGAGAAGAAGGTACCTACGCTCTCGACGTTGCGGACAATTGTTCGTACGAGGTTTGCGCCGGGGGGTCGTCTATCGCTAATGGTAGAGCAGGGAGAGGGAAGGGTATGAAATCTGGAAGTAAAGGGGAGGGAAGGACTAAGAAAAAATTAGTAAGGGAGTGGTATGTATGATGCAGGGCAAAAGTTTTACACATGTAATAAGCCTATCGTTTATGTAATGTCATGATTTATATAATATCTTGTCACGGACAAGTTTCAGGGAAAATCAGAGCAATAAGTTACTATCATCAGGGATCAATTTACTATCCAAAACAAATATGGAAAATAGTTTTATTTGATATAAAAAAAAGTATGTTTTAAAATATTTAACAAAAGTAGATCGTAAATTAAAAGATATAAGATAAGATAATTAATTCATTTAGTGCATTTTTATATTAAATATAACACTGAAACGCTTGATGTAGTCAATAGTATATTATACACCATTTCATTACAATATTGCCATAATAACATTTAAAATAAATACACAAAAATGAAGTATCCGTCATCTCATACTGCATTCGATGCATAATGTATAGTTCCATGATGCGATAGGCAGTATTGAAGAAATCATCAAATTATTCTACAACAATTTTCGGGAAGTCATATATAATCAGCCTGTATAATTGAGCAGTAAGTTTTCATCGAATTGAGTTTATTTTGCAATAAAGTTAACATTTTCAAACAATATTTTCACAACATTTTCTAAAATGATCAATATTAATAAAAAAAATTGTACGCATTAAAGATCATAAAAGTTCAGAATTTAGCATTACTGTAGCTTCAAGTAATAGAATAACTTCTAAAATCTATCATTTACGAAATCTAGATTTATTAAAATCTATCATTTACGAAAGATGAGTAGAATCTTTTATTTAGTCTTAAACTGTAAATCCCCATGCTAAAAGCTTCAACATTTCATTAGAAAGTTACAATTAATACATTAGGAAGCAATTTGTAACAAGACCTATAATATTCAACAACACTACTGTCAATCCATTTACTGAAAAATTTGACACATAAATACGTGAACACGCAATAAAATATACTCGATATTTAAACTGGTTTTCTATCACAGATTTACGATAAAAGTTCTTTCATTTCTTGCATGAAATCGTCTGTATCATCCACTGCGTTATTGCTACCGTCGTAATCAGCGGATAAAGATTCGATAAAACTGTCCATTTGATCAGAAAACAAATCATCCATATTGTTTGCATCAATTTTGGTTGATCTGAGATGAAAACATATGTAAAATTATATTCAAATATTACTGGGTTACGGTGTATTGTTTTGTGCATTGGAATTGTATAAAGGAAATGAATATTAAACTAAAAAGCTTTAGAAAACATAAAAGTTTACTGCAGAGAAAATATTGATAATATTTTTCAAGCCGAGTTGTATGTGAGAAATAGCAAACAATAGGATGCTGTATCTTATTATATGTAAAATATTTAATTGGATGTTATTAATGATACATTAATTTATTTGATATAAACTGACAATTTAAACGCTTTACATAAATCGGTTTAAAAAGTAAATCTATACTGTATCATAAAATAGTGAGCCCGATCAAATTAAGCACAATTTATAAACCAATAACGCATATTAAGGATAATAACAAACAACAAACGTAACATAAACAAAAAAAAAGAAATGCTATAAACCAAAAACAGGAAATAAAGTAAACCAAAAAACAAGAATAACAAAAACAAACCAAGAAATAACATAAACATAAAAGAACAATAACATAAACCAAAAACAACAAATAACAAAACAAAAAACAACAAATAACATAAATAAAAAGCAAGGAATCCAACCCATCATCCACTGCGCTAGAATGATGAGACGACCTCGTAGAATCTCTTCTACTCGCCCTCCTTCCAACAGACTGCAAACGTTTTTCCCCTCTCTCTATCTCATCCATCGTTTCTCTTTCCCTTCCAACGTTATCCGCTCTTATTCCTCGTTCTTCAAAGTCCCCTACAACACTTCCCGCATCCTGTAATCTATCTTGATTTTGATCGTTTAATTTTATATCAGACATTACATCTGAACAGTTTCTATTCAGCGAACTTTTCTTCCATCTTTTACCAGTTCTTTGAAAACTATTTGCATTTTCACTCGATATATTAATCGACGGAAAACTATCAATTTTTTCCATCGATTTCATCAAAGGTTCAGACTTAACCGATTTCAAAATCTGAGCATCTGCAGCAAACACGATTGGAGTAAATTTTGGTTTCTTTGAATCAATATCTTCAGTATCCTCAGAATTTGGATTTTTTGATATAGGATCGGTATTCCGTTGAATGGATCGCTGTAGAGAAGAAGTGTGAGTTGACTTTAGTCGAAGTTTATCGCGTTTTTCTTGCATTATTTCAGCGTATGTTCTAACAGTAAGCCAATCTTTATCTGGAGATGGTTTCTAGAATAAAAACAATACAGAAATTTATATAAAATATTGCTTTAAAATATACTTAAATATACTGATTTTAAATACTGCTTATATATTTGAACAATACACTATTTGCAATATAAATAATGCTATAAATAATGTTATAAGTTACATATAATAATATAAAATGTAAAAAATATGAACCTTGTCACTGAAGCTAGATTCCTTTTTGATAATTTTTGTTGCTTTCTTTTCCTCAATGGGATCTATGGTATGCTTGGCTGAAATAAAATAAATTTAATGTAAATAAATTAGATTTTATTTTATTTTTAGAAAGTAATGATAAGTAAAATTTTACTTAAAAGTCACAACAAAAAAAATCTTTAATGTCTGGATTACCGTATATGTGAATGACATCCCATACAAATTAAAGAAAATGAATCTGAAACCTGTTAGTTCTAGTCCAGTGGTGTTCCACTATATCACCAATAAGCTTCATCAAAATATGATATTGAAGCAATTGCATCAAATAAAAATCCAATATAAAGGGTGCAGCAAGCAATATATATAAATACACGTTAACTG
This sequence comes from Oconnorella tubifera, assembly GCA_034700105.1. NCBI lineage: Eukaryota > Metazoa > Annelida > Clitellata > Enchytraeida > Enchytraeidae > Oconnorella > Oconnorella tubifera. The sequence continues at coordinate 20,289 of JAQIXG010000527.1, forward strand.
CAATGAATACATGATGTATCCCAAAGTCTAAACAACAATAATTACACAAAGAGTTTACAAATATCAACAATTAAGGTTTACAAAAATCTTTACATTTACTTAAAATGCTGTCAAAATGCAAGAATTTATAAATATTAAGGAAATCTTGCTTGAAAAAGATGATCTGCTGAGAAGATACCTTGTTTGGCGAGAGCCGGAGGTCTGTATAACTGCATGACGGGAGCTCTTCTCTTGTTGGACGAACAATTCTTGACATCATCATCATCATCATCATCGTGAACATCTCGTTGTTTTTGGTGTCGTCGTTTCATATCACTCAAAGAGCTCACAACGACGTTGACTTTTTCATGATGATGAGAATCTGTCAATTTATATACAGAATAAATCAACTTGATAACTGAATAAATAAATTTATATCTTGTACATTTAAACAAAATGCAAAAGGCAGACATGTAACTAATATTAAAACATTAGATTTATCTTTCTTTTTTTTTTAAACTCAAATGAATGCTGACCCCCATCTCCGTTTTTGCGCCCGTTTGAAGTGAGCGCCCCCCTGGCTCCTTCCTTAGTTATTCTGACTGAAAAACTGGGCCCCTTGTGCTGATCTCTCGCCCCAACAGAATCTGAAAATGTTCAGGTGAATTTTATTTCACATAGCAAGGCAACTTTTTCAGTTATTGATTTAATTGATATCGAAATAATCTTTATAAATAAAACGGTACTCACCGAATTATGTGCATTTATTAAAGGTGCAACAAGTTAGTATAATATTAAAGGAGACATTTAAATCATTAATAATTTTGGTACAGAGTCTGTAATTTTCTTCAAAAATAAGTTTAAATGTAAATAATAAAGTTTTTTGTGACTAGTGCTTATGATCCACGTACGGAAAATGAACATTATGATAATGATACGCTGCATTACATGATGATAATAATGACATAATCATACGATGATATGATTATAATAATGATCACCATCATCAGAAGGTTAATGAAATTCCATGATTATACCAAATATATTTCAATCTCAATTAAATTCAAGAAAAAGAAAATATAGAAAACACAAATTCCGATTTACCGAGTTGTTTATCATCTTTTACGTGAGCCGAATCATCAAAGAAAATCTTTCTATGTCCCCGCTGAACGTTCATCACTTCATTTCCATCACTTACATCACTCACTATAAGTGATCCTACATCACTACCTCGCTCTTTATCACCCGTTATATCACTCCGTTTTTCTAAATCATCCACTTTTCTCGCTACATTCTCATTCAATCGAGATCCGCTAGTCGAATTTCTAACCCTCTTTCTTACATCGTTACTGAGACGGGAAGAAATCAATGATTTGGTTTTAAAAACATCATCAGCTAATTCTGCAGTTTCGCCCGTCCTACTACTAGATCTATCATTCAAAACATTACGCGATATCCTGTCGCGTTTTAAAGAAACCTCATCGCGCGATATAAATCCCAAACGATCTTTAGCGCTACGTCTATCGCCGCTATCATGCTCATTGACACCAACTCTCTCTTTAACGCTAAGTCGTGTTGTACTGTCATATTTACGTTCACAACTCAAATGACTATCTTTTTTAACGGGATTTTCAGATTTGTTAGAATTAGATTTATCGTTCAATTGACGTTTAGTTAAATCATCGCGATTTTGAATGGTTTCACATTTGAGAGAGATTTCGTTTTTTAATGGACTGGTTTTTTTCATGTTAGTAGGGGAACTAGAATTCCGTTTAGTAACAGGATGGTCTGAATCCAATTTTTTAACGCGAATGTCAGTCATATTAGATGATATAAAATCTGGTGTATCATTTTCATCTCTGTGTAATGTTTCTAAGAAAAAAAAGAAAAAAAAACAAGTTTAGAAATAATCTGAACAAAACCAGCATTATTATAAAGTCAAAGCAGTAGTATAATTTTTTATTTCCAGCATTATCAGGAGTTATATAAAATAAAATCGAAGAGAATACAGTCCATCTAGATGGTAGCTTAGTTTGTATTTTAACTTTATATTTTCTAACATTTAAAATAGTAGGATGTGAATAAAAAACTTCTCAAAATCGAAAACACTAATCATTGTACTGTGTAATGCATCTAAAAAACAACCAAATTTCATTTATTTTATAAGCGAATTACAATAAAACAATAAAATTAAATTAATTACCTCTAGTAATAACGACTCTTCTTGATGAGGACAGCAGTGCTGTATCTAGCCCAGACTCATCAGGTATAGACGGAGCACTTTCTCTTTCACGTTCAACTTAATAATTACAAACAAAATCATCGCATATTTCTATTAAAATAATTCTTAAGATAAATTTACTCTACAACTTTACACGAATCTAAATAAATTCTTTTTAATCTTAAAAATTAAACTAGATATTTTATTTTACAATTTATTCACTTATCAATGTATTTTACAAGAAGAATGAATGATTTAAATATTGCGTGCGTACCATTTGATCTATTTTTGTTCATTCGGTGTCGTTTCATCGATTCTATCGCTCTCTCTCTCTGAATCTGCTCCAATGATTTGATTCCAAGACTTTCTCCTAATACCAATCATTCAATCAATCTCCAATCAATCATCATATTCAAATCATTCAATCAATCGCTAATCAATCATCACAATCTTAAAAGATATCAGTAATTGTATCACTGCTCAGTTCATAAAACGTCAAATTTGAAATCAATTATAAATAAAATAAATATATTCATCGCAACTTAACGTAACAAATAACGTAATTTGAACAGGTGGCCGAGTTTTACAATATAGATATAACTAGTTGAATCTCGATGCTAAACTGAGCGCAAATGAATTAAAAATGCTAAAAATCAACACAAAATTCAGCTAAAATGTAAAATGATTCTTTTTTACGAGTCTCACCTTTATAATAACCCATAACAAATATTATCATAAATAAAATTTATGCATTTATCAAATAGTAATATAATAATAATATAGTAATTACGAATAAAAAGTCGCTTAATATAAATTATTACGGAATAATGACAAATAAACTACCTGTATCAAAAACGGTCTCCGGTGATTTTCTAACGGAAACAACTTCAGTCTGAATCAGAGATTTTAACGGTTCAATATTTTCTGTTACACCTAAAATTACTGGCTTCAGTTTTTGAGGTGTGGCCGTTGATTCCACAGCCACTGCGGCTGATTCCGCTAGTAAAATGTCCGTATTATAAACTTTCGTTAATTTAGGCGTTTTTAATGGTGAACTACTGGAACTTTCTTGATCAGATTCTGCATAAAAATCATGAAAATAAAAATGCTAGTTTAGAGTATGATGCTACGCTTTTAACTATACTCAATGTATATAATAATAAATTTAGTAACTTTATGCATTTATTTATTTATTTAAATACAGATTAATTGCATAACGGATCAGAGTTAATAAAGAATGCTTTACCTTATTCTTTATAATACCAGCCCTATTACGCCTATGTCAAAACTAGACATAATTATAAAATTATGAAAAATAGAATAACAATTTACTGGCTAAACAATAAAATATTACAAATAAATAAAATTACTATTATATATATTGAAAGAATCACTAGGATTCTAATCTCAGATCTCTAGATTCCAACTCAAAATATAAATCATTCCGCTCATACTGACCTTCTTCGTGAGGATTAATAACCAACTGATCAATCTTTTGACCTTGGCCAATGTCATTGCCTTGTTTCAAGGTCACCGGTCTAATAGGATTCTGAGCCGAGGACCAATCGATCTGACCTTTGGACGGAAAAACATCTACGTCTAGACGGAGAGAAAAAAGGAGCTAGAAACAGATATTTATCTCATCTTATTAATCTGATTAAAACAAGGCTTGATAAACGATTCTATGATCTGCAGTTGCTGTAAATTGAAACTAAAATAGAAAATAAAAAGTGAAATTTTGATAATTATTAATTAAATTTTGATAATTATTATAATTATACCGCTTGCAGAATTGCCGGTTTCTCGTTTATTGCGATGCAAGAACACGCAATGTGACTTCCTGCATCCGCCCGGCTGAGTCTCCCAAAAACAAGCAACTTGAGAACGGTCCTTCTGTAATAAAATATCAATCGGAACTTTAAAATAAAAAATTAAGTTAAATCAATTGACACGATACAATTTAAACTATACAATTTACTCATGTAAATTGTACAATTGTATATTGTACACATCAATAATCATTACTACAATAATAATTTGCACGAAACATTTGTAATTTAATATAATTTTTATCAATTTATAATATAATTATAAGAGTACAGTGATTAGAGCGTGTGATCGCACAATTAATAACTGTGAAATAAATTATGTACACAGATTAATATATTCTATAATAAAACACTTGACAAAATGCTATTAAATGATATCTTTAAAGTATTATCACATTATATTAAACTTTAAATATCAAAATGAAGATTATATATTAATATAACTGTTGAAAATGCAACCTGAATTGTCATATGTCTGAGATTACAAAGTACATTCAAACATCTTCCCTCCGTCCAGTGAGAGCAGACTTGTTCCGTGCCTAGTGCTAGTTCTTGATGTCGAAATGGGCAAATAGACCCCTATTGTATTAACACACATACATTTTTAACATCCATTTTAGGCTTTACCATCTAAATAGGTCAAAAAATAAGTTTATTGTAAAAACCAGCAAAGAAATTTAATTAATTAGCACATTTGAGTCAAAATTCAAAATTTTGACTTACTTTGACACATTTTGAATAGTAGTAGAAGTAGCAATCTTCTCCAAGTTGTGACATATTGGGCAGTAATCAATTTCAGAGTTTGAACTGTTGTATCCTCTGCTTAGAATTTCTGCTTGATTTCTAATATAAATAGATGTAGATGATATTAGATATGTATGATTGTAGTTGAAGATTGAGATCAGAAGACAGTTTAAATGACAATTTTCAACAAAAATCCATTAAACTATTGTTATTATCATAAAATGTTATATATTCTAATTCATCTTATTAACAAAAACTTGCAACAGATTTTTGCTGCAAATAAATTTAATACTTAAAAAGCTACTACTTCTGTAAGGAAACAATAATGTATATAATTTTAAATTTGATTAGTTAAAGAGGATAATTTATGGGAGACCCCCTTCCTCCCATATTTAAAAAATATAAAAATTACGTTTCTATAAAAATCCTAACCCTAATCCTTTTCCTAATCCGCCACATAAAATGCTAGAATAAAGGTTCCGCCCCAGGCCTAATTAAACCTAATTTATTTTTAATTACGTCTTTACAGTAAATAAATAAAAAAAATGTATATTTAAACGTCAGCAAATTATAACTAAATTGATATTACGATACTAAATAAAAATAGAAATTAGAAAATATTCACCTAATAGATAAAATAATATTTATATTATTATTTATATATATTAAATAAATAATATTTTTTATATTAAAATAAACAACAATATGAACACTGTGTTGTTTCTTCTTTGAAATTGTCTGCGATTTTTTAAGGCTTTATTTTAGTAAAATTTAAGGCAATTTGTCTCAGAATCTCTGTAGAAAAATGAAATAAGTTTAGTGAAGGTTGGAAATACATTACACCTAATAGTTGAAGATTCGTCGACCCTGCACCATCCTTCAATCCATATCAATTGTTATATCTTAAAAGCTGATGATAATTATTTCGGGAAATTAGACCTACAAAATCTAAATAAGATGACAATTTTTTAATTTAAAGTAAAGAGTGGACCCTTTGGGTCACTGATCTGTGGTTTGGGGTATCAAAGACTGAATAAGACTGAATGATCTCAACAATTATAATTCAGCACTGGCAATTATTCAAGATTATCTTGGTTGCACCTTTTACAAGATGCTCAATTTCATGTCAAAGCTCTAAACAATTGAAAAAGATGGGAATCGAGTGGTAAATGAATGTGGGAATTGATAATAAATGGGAAACCGAGTGGTAAATGAATGGAACAAATTGCAGAGACAGAGGTTAGAGCAGGCAGCGTCAATAGCTTTAAAGGAGGACTTGACAAATATCTAGGGCGTATAAGGGGGCTGAGATAAGCCGTTGGCTTTTCCCCCGTTTCCGGCTACTAATGTGGAGACCGTAGATGCAATTAGCAGAATCCAGTATCCAGTAAATATATATCAAAGATAACAGTTTTTCACCTAAGCTTTTAATAAGTTAGAAAACTACATGCACGAATGATAAAATTCATAACATACAGATATAGAAAATAAAATCAGAGAATATTGAAGACTAAATAACATTAAATCGTTAAAAACCTAATCTACAATTAATTATTACATATAACCATAAATATAACATATGAAAGATGCAATTTTAAAATCTTAGCAGGCATTTTATAATTTAAATATTTAACAATGTACAGTAAAATTAATATTAAAATAGTAGGCCAATTTAATAACTTTATTAATTTTTAATGTGTTAAACGAAATTAGATAAAAACAAAGCACAATAGAGATTTATTTAAATGAGGAAAACGTGATTGTTTCTATAAAGTATTATTTCTACGTGTAAACTGGTCAATAGATGTTAAGAGAAGAAGCTCATAGAAAGCATTTAAGACTTTAACTAAATATTTAACATTCCTCAACTTTTGAAATGTAAGAATTTAAATGAATACTCATGAAAAAATCAGATCAATACAAAAAATTTATTGAATTCTCAATAACAATTAAGTTTATCATTAGTTGCAGCATTATAGAAAGAAGCCGCACAAAATTAATGTAACTTTCATATATCATAATTAAGTAATTTAAAATAATTCTCCTATATAATCACAGATAGAATAATTTCGCGTCCATTAATTAAACAAAGTCATTAGATGACTAAAAACTAATCGTTCTACTGTCCAACTGCATACAATATCAGTATAATATATTGAAACACCTGAGAATAGTTGTGCATAACTTGTAGTTCACAGAATGAAATCAATAAAAATCTTTACAAAAATAATGGAAATAATGGTAGCAGTTATAACTCCGAATTTAGTTAAAGTAAAGCAATTTAATACACAACTAAGACGCATAAAAAACAGAGAACAATTATATTATTAACTAAATTACTATTATTGTAAATTATAATTAACGATAATACTAATTTTACTATTAGAATTGGTGAAATATTTTATATTTCATTGAGAAAAACAGAAATTTTAACAGTCACTTCAAACTGGTCAATGGAGTATTTATCACTAGATTTATACAAAAATAATGGAAAGATCACTAAACGGAACTAAAATCAAATCTCTGAAAGTTACTGTTCAGTGTAATTGTCATTAAAATTAACCTACAACCAGAAATTAACATTAAATAGTTTGTTTCAATGAAAACAAGGAAAAATAAATCTATTATAATATCTATTGAAAATTTCTTAACAATTAGAGAGCTGAATAAATTGAATGATGATTAAATAAATAAAATTATAAGCAAACGCATAAATGAGCAGGAATGGTGCTATTAAGTAAGATAATAATGGCGATGCACCTCTTGTATATATTTTAAATAAATAGTAGTTTTTAAAATAAGAATAGACAACACAGCCAACCAAGTGAATTACTATTTTACCTTGGTTCATATTAAAATGAATGAAAGTTAGAAAAAGCATCATCATTAGCAGTTCGAATCGAACTTTAAGATGTATTAAAATAAAAAAAACATATTAGACATTTGTAATTACAATACTCTTTTGAACTAATGCTATCAATAATTATCAATAGCTATCAATAATAATAAATTGTTTATTTACTCGAATAATTATAAAGAACAGACTGATTTAAGAACTGAATCAGGCATTGAACTTTCATTTAAGTACGATTTAAAATATTAGAACACTGTGTTACAGATAAAAAAAATCATTATTTATATCTAAAAAAGATAGTATTTAAATCTACTTGATTAAATTAAACCATGATTAATATAATAATAAACCGGATGACTAGACTAAATATATTATTCAAAAGAATACCAATAAAAGCCATGAAATTCAGTTTTCAAGTAACTTGAAGTAATTAGTATATTAGTAAAATTGCGGACGCGACAAAATATCGTAATGCTGCTTTGTTTAGTTTTAATAATTATTATTATCAAAATTAATGATAGAGTTAGTGCACTGGTTAAATCTTCATTTAAACATCGCTTTAATACGAAGTCAATGTAAATAACTTAACAATTCGACACTAAACTAGTAAAGCACTGGCATTTTCATATTCTTGAAAATACTGTCAATTGATAGATGTCAATGTTAATGTAAGATGTTAAATGTGTTAAAATGCTACACATGATTTTGTGTTTGTACTTGTATTTTCACATCGTGACATAATGTCTGTATTGAGTCAATATTAACATAGAAACCAACACTTAATTGAAACTTAACTGAAATATCTAATATCAAGACATTTTTTAATTTTTTAATATTTTAACTTCTGTCAGAATTTTTTTGTGGCCATATTTGTTCAAACTATTAACTTTCTGTATTTATATAAACACTATTACTTTTAAATATAAAAATACCTAATTACACTATGCTCCATTTTTAAAATTGAAATATTAAACTTCTGAAATATAGCTAGTAGAAAAATGTGGTATTTTAAATCAAGTTTCAGTCACTGTAATATCCATCTCATTTCACTTTTGCAAGAGAAGATTATCACAATGCAAATAGCGTCTGAGCGCGTTTCAATAAAATTTACTTCAATCAAATTAAAGAATTTGATACAGACTGTTTCAAACAAAACTGAACAAACTGACACATAAAACAACGTTTAAATTGAAAACATACTTTTGAACATAAATATATAAAATCTATTAAACATTGATCTACAATCTGATTATATAAATTCCGATACATTTTGCGTTTACAATCACATCACAACAGTCACATGACAAAACTGAACACTAATTGCATATTTATTGACCTACAAATCTCTATAACTGCAACACGCGGTTAATAAAAACCAAAAAATATGATTTTATTCTGAAAAATCAATGTGAATGCATAACCATTCAAATTTATCCAATTCGACGTAGCAAATATAAAGGGAGCAGCAAGTTGATGATATATTTTAGAAATTTACGGTGATATACACCAATACATCACAAAGGGGACAGAGAAATAAAGTCCCCCCCCCCTTTTAATCATATAAATAAAAACATCAAAACAAATAAAAGTAGACATTTCACAAGTATAAAATATATTCACTGTTTGTTTAGATTTTTATACAGATTATAACTAAATAATAGAATTTCTGCATTTAATCAAATCAACAGCAACAGTGGTAAACCACTCATAAACTAGAGACCCGATCCAAGAAACCAGCTTAACATTTTTAACATAGAAAAAACTTATAAAATTCCTAAGTCTGAACTTAAGCAATTCCTAAGTCTGAGTTGTAATCGATAAAAATTCTCAAATCTAAGATAAAAGAAAAGCTAAAGAAAAACTAAAGAAAAACTTAATATTTTCTTAAATTCTTCCGTAGTTTTATTTATATATCGTACAAGCGAAATAACTTACAAATAAGAGAAATTTGACTTAGGATATCCTATCTTCTCAAACTTAAGAAAAACTTAGTAAAAAACATAGAAACTGTTTGTGAATCAGCCCCGGATCTAAAATCTATTATTATTCGCAATTATCTGATGTACACTCAGCACCATCTGTTGACTCGCAGAAAGTTTGCTTGATTTGTTTGAGCGCTCTCTTGGCTGCCGCACTTTTGGCAATGCGATAATTCCTGCCGACACCTCTGAAGCTTCCCTTGCCAACTACGTTGACGGTTACACGAATCTTGCCATCTAGGGTTCTCTCTGGCTTTCTGTGAGGATAGTTAAATGCGATGAAGAGACAGAGCGAGAGTGGGAGTTAGACAGATAGAGAGATACAGACAGATAGATATTAGAAATCAACACAAATGGACAGAGCAACAGACAGCATAAGAGAGAAACACTTAGACAGTCAGAAACAGATAGACATAAATAGATAAAATAGATATAAATATATATATGTATATATATTAATAGAATCCTATCTTATCAACTAGATATATAATACTAGATATATAGATACAATAGAAATGATTGCATACTCAAATTTAGCAGTCTCAGGTTCCATCTCTAGTAATTCTCTCACTGGTGACTTAGGTATTTTCTCCATATAAGCGTCTAAATATTAAAAAAAATCGTTAAAAAATATTACAATACTTGCAAAATTTTTAATGCAATTAAAAGTAACGAAAACGAACTTAAATAAAAATGACTGCATTAAAAAATATAAAAAACAGAAAAAGAACCCTAATGATAATTTTTCAATCAAATCAGTTAATGTAAAGCAACTAGTTCTTTACACAAAACTAAAATAAATAATAAAATTTATCCATTCCATGCCTTCAAGCGACGATAATAATGATAAAAATTCGTATAAACTTTGATCACAGACCAATGTGTGTTTTCATCATGCGATAGTAGACCCTCCAGACGGTGTCAAGCGACATGCCACTGTCCAGATAGATGGCACCAGCGACCGACTCAAATATGTCACCAAGCGCTTTTGGGATCTCTATATCCTCCTCTCCCTCATCTGAATCCAGCTGCAATATGTCACAAAAATAAAAATTTAGTCTGAATTTGATTTGAACGGAAAGATAGGTTAAGAATCTAGAATCTTTAAAGTTAAAGCTCAATCTTTGATTAAATGCAATAATAAGAAACAGATACGAATAAAATTAATCATTTTTCTTTATTTTATGAATCATTTAATTATTTCTTTTTTAATATATGTATAAATATATTTTATATAACCTAATATGGTTCCATGATAAAATATACTGAGACAAAATATATTGGACAAAATATATCGGACAATATATTTTATGACAAAATATATCGGACAAAAT
>JAQIXG010000528.1:0-31216 GCA_034700105.1 Oconnorella tubifera
TTCATTTCTTTCATTCTCATCTTAAAACTTATCTATTTCCACCTTAGATTTTTTTCTTTTTACGGACTGATTTCCCGTCTAAATGGTTTCCTCTCTCAGTTGATGGTGTCCTCACTGCTTGGTTGGAGCATGTGTGGTCTTTCCTAATACTGAGGGACGTCTGCGACATCGTCTCTCGACGGTTAAACAGACGTTAAACTTTTATTGATTGATTGATTGAAAAAACTTAATGCATGTTTTGTGGCTGAATCTAAATATTTAAAGTTTTTAATTTCTTCAGAAATATTATTATTATACAATTTTACACTATATTACACAACAATACTACATTAATTACTGCATTAATGTTACACTACATTACTACATTATATTACTTTTACACTACACTACAATTACACTACAATTTTAGACAAACTATATCGCCCAATTTTAGTTACGAGAAAAGTTTTCGAAATTCTCCAGACCGAAGTAAAATGTTAAATTTATTGAAAATATCATCCATGAAAGTAAGTAGTAAAAAGACTCTCCCCTATCTTTTCGTTTAATAACTATTATTTAATTGACGAATATATTTGATTACATTAAGTAAATAATAGAATGCCGTTAAAACAGATTACAATTTGTTATTGATGATTGTTGAATTGTTTGTCAATAAAACATTATAATTTGGTGTTATATTTTTGAGTATTTTTTTTGAAACAGTTTTCAAAAAATAGTAAGAAAACTGCCGTTGAATGTTGAATGTGGGATTTGTGAATTATTAATCGATAAATGAGTAACAGATCAACGTTTGCTTACAAGCAATCGCTTCTAATGCTATTTTCATGTTTTGAACATTGTTAAAATTAAGAGGAACTGAATTTTTATAAGACTTTGGATATAATTTGACAATTAGGCCTGTAAAAATATATACAATTGCGTTTGCACGCAATTGTATATATTTTTAATTGAAAATGTGACGATAGTTACTTCTGAGGTGTAACGCATTAAGCTGCACCAGGGAGCAATAGTCACGCTGCTGTGGTGCTAGATGATAATTCTTGAGATCGTAAACAATCCAGACCTACACCTGTGGCAAGGCTTTTTATTGTCACTCTGATCCTGAACGTTGCCTGAAATTTATTCATTTCCCAAATATACAATTTCAATTTTACAATTTAGTAACAAGTTTCATGATTTAATTATACCGGGGTATGCTAAAACTTTAATATCAATATTGCTTTATAGTATTAATAGTATTAAATTAATAGTAAATTAGTAGGCCTACTATTCTTAAAAGTTCAACAAACGTTTTTCATTTTGTAGTTACAAAAAGACACAAGTATAAAAATATTAGTAGCATTTGTCTGTCTGAATAATTATGATGAAAGATTTAAGTTAGCTGATTAAAGTAGCTAATATATCAATTGCACCGAAACTAACAGATCATATATATAAAATTGAATGCTTTTTAATCCTGCTGTTATAAATGCTGTGTTATAGACAATAGTAATTTATTTGGTTTTTAACGTACAATGTATACAAACGCCGTTGTATTGAGAATTTACACAGATACTGCATTATAACCCTACGTAATTAAATGTAAGCTATGTTACTGTATGCAAGAAAGAAATTTGAGGAGCTATTATACTTACGAAAAGATTAAATTGCGTTTCATTTTTTATCAGAAAAATTGCTGAAATGTAAAGTTATTTTACTGACATATATTCCGTGAATGACCATTAGTTCACTGCGTTCATTGCTACAATGTTGACTGTCAGCAATTTATTTTTACAAACAGAAAAATTTATGGACAAGTCAAATATTGTTTAAAATAATATTTCAATTACTTTTTAGCAATGTGTTTACTGTTTAATATTTTGTAAATGTAGTGAAATATAGACAATACTTACTAGTGATTTTCTATTGTTCATTAGTCAAGGATCGTTACAAAAATGGCTAAAGCCCTCGGAGGCGACAGATCTGTAAGTTCGAATCCCGAATAGCTTAACAATTTCTATAATTTAGTAAATTGCGGTAATAACATAGATATATTCGTCGGAGACATGTTTCATACCCGTCACGTTATACTTATCTGACTCATATTTTAACTTATCTTACTTTTATATCTTTATGTGTTTAGTTTTTTTCTACATTATTATTTCAATATGTTTATACTGTTCTTTGCTTCTCACTGGCTGAAATAAAGATTAACGACTCCGCATTTAATTTCTGGAAAGTAGGTTAAAATAGTCAAATTGCACAACGTTGAAGTTTCATTGTTTTCTAGCTCAAAATGAAGTCAGTCTGTTACATCCTGCACGTGCTCTTCATGAGAGCTTTGCTGGTTGACTCAGGGACCATACACACACCAAGCGTGCAGCACACGGAGAAGTCTAAATGCCGTTGTGTGCCCGACCAGTGGGAGGGGGTCCTGTCTTCTATCGAGAGAGAGTTTGATCTGAAGGAGGGCAAAACTGAGACATTGGAAAGCAGCATTCGAGTTCATTATGATTTTCTTAATGAAAGGTTCGCCATGACTGATCTAGAGACTGGGAAGCGAGTGATAGATGACTATAAGCAGGTTTGTTGGTGTCGCATAATATGTTGAAAATGTATCTATGAATGCATTTTTAAATAAGTGCATGAAAAACTGATTCAAATGATATTTTAGTGAATTTTGTTCGTGCCATTTTGTGATTGTGTGTGCAAATACAAGTTCTTAGAATAATGATACTTTGCATATGATTCATTGCAGAATAATCGTATATTTAATCGTAGATGTTCTTGTAACCTGACGTTTGACTCAATCACTGCGTTACTATATGTTACTCTGTTGCTATGTTATTAACAAAATTTTATTTGATTTTACTTTTGATATTAAGAAGATGAATTGATAAATCCATTTCTTTTAAGAGCATACCTACTAGTAATATATTTTATTTAAGTACAGTCATATTTTATTTCGTCTTCGAAGAAATGACATCTCAACGAAAAACCTGGAGAGTATCCAAATAAAGGGGGGAGAACCGATGAAGCAATCATAAATAGTTATTACAAAGATTACTTTATAACACATATAATAAAATCCAAAAAACTATAAGTCTACTGCTTTCCTTCCATATGGAAACGATGAGAACTCTTCCTCCTCGAGATCAGCTTGGATCGTCATAAATTCAAAACCAAAATTGAAGTAGTTATTTATTAAAAGCTTTCATCTCTAGTGAAAGAAAGTTATCTCTACCTACACATTGAATGTTTGGATCAGTCCTTGTCTGAAATATGGAACGTTTTTAATCTATCCCTTGTGAATAACTTCTGATCGTTCCTTTATGTTATAAATTAAGATCAAAGCGTCTCTTGCAAATGTTCAGATATGATATAAAATGATCACTTGGGACTATCGTCTCTTCCATGATTTACTTAATGTTTCAAACTATTATATAGTAGCAATTGTTTTAGAGTAAATCTCGTTTTGTTGTTTATGCTTTATTGTTTCGATTTATCATCCAAAAACAATTATGTGAGTTGAAACTTTATCGAACTTTTTCGTAAATTATAACTTAAAGTTTTACATTACTCAAACTGGTTCAATAAGAACATGTGGCGATATAAAACAAACGACATCATCAAACTGGTTACAAAACAAAATAAAACGGAATTATGCATAGTAATTCTGCGTAATTTATAGAAATTGTCATTTTTTTGATGAATAATAGAATGTATCCGACAATGTTGAGTCAATGAAATAACTAAGAATATTTATTATTTTCTTCTTCTTTAAAAGAGTCATAACTTTAATCTTATCGTATACTTTTATAATTAATGAAATATATTAAAAAATACACACTGAGAATGAATAAGTTTAAAATAGATTAAAAAAGACAAATGTATATTTTCTAGACAAATTTCAGAAATAGAATCCTCTCTTAACCCAGTAATACTAATTAAATATATTACAGAAATTGCTCATATATGAAATTAAGAAAAATCTTGATAAATACTGTCAACGACAAAAATTAAGACTGACAGACTTACTATATAAGAACTCGGCTTGAAATAGTACACCACTATGCTACGAGTACAAGATTCTAAAAAGCACTTAGACTTGTCTACACCAATACTTCTCATTCGTGTTGCAAATTACACCGTTCTTGTTAGTTTTCTTATCAAAGATATCATATTCACGATAAAGCGATTTTCTCGTCTAGTATAATACTCGCATACTCAACACTACTGTAAGCTGTCATTGATAAATTGCTGAAGACAGAAATTTAGCGACAAAAAGCAGAGAGTGGATTATCGCTTAATCAGGCAAAATTCACTAAACTTTCTTAGATCCCTGAATCAATCATCTGTGGATGTTTCTTGTTTAGTCTTTTTATTCTTTTATACAATTTTTCTATTGTTTCTTTCATCTTAAAATAAATCCCGATGTTTTTCTTAAAATCTGCATTCAACAACTGTTAATACTGAACCTGCACTGAAAACTGATTGTCACAATACCAATGGATTATGTTAATTATGACTATTTGAATTGATTGAAATATTTGTAGGTTTCATTTTTAACATTCGGATTTTTAACCCGAATGTTATTCTTATTCGGGTTTCTTTAGTTTTTACAATCTTTGCTCCTCCTGTTCGCTTGGCTTCTCATCTCCGTCGTGTGTTTCCTGTAGCGTTTCTTGAAGTAACTTATAGATTTTGTCGTTGATGGAATTATTAATTTTTACAATCATATATTTATGTTTACATTTGAGCTCGAAAATAAATAAGCTGTATTTTGCTTATGATTTCATTGATTTTAAAATAAGAATAAATAAATCATAAATTTTTTAACAGTAGTAGATCCATGCAGTATTACTAATAATTACAGTATTCGCTTTGATAAGGGGAGGGGGGGGGGGAAAGGTTGAATCTAGTATGCACAACAAAGACACCTGTAAAAATTATAATGAAGCTTGTTGTTATAAGAAATGTCTGATTCACGAAGACTGAGTTATTTTTGAGCAATTTATACAAGACGTTTTATTAATTTATTGCATGTCAAACGATTGATGCTGAAATCTACATTTGCTATTTACCATCATTAAAATTCTTTAAGGTACACAATTTAATTTGAAAAAGTTATACGTTATGACAATATTTTCACAGTGTTTAAATCTTTAAAACGTGCATCTAAATGATTTCATTTAAAACAAAATAGTGCCGTTATATTACTCTTATTAGTTTTTAGTTTTAATTATAATTAATTAGTTTTAAACCTAAATTTCACGAATGTTTAGACAAGCTGTATTTTGTTTGTGACTTCATTTATTTTAAGTAATGCATTCTCAAAGCATTTCGTAGCAAATAATTATAAATTATTAACGCAATTACAGGAAAATAAAATTAATCACTTCAAAATATTGCAATTATTATTTTTCATTTTTAGATTTTTGGGTTAACCCTCTTAGGCCTTATATAACCAAAAAACCTTTATGTGTATGCCGTATCATAAACGGATTCAAAAATTTTAAGTTTTCAAACTTTTTCTGCTAAAAGTGAAATTTTGGCAAATTTTGATTAAACCTTTTTTGTAAATTTTGTAAAGACATTATTTTTTTAAAATTGATAGTAGACATTAAAATTATTTGCAGAAACTCTTAGTAGTATGTTTTTTATTAAAGAAGTTATTTGAATATCATCTTGTTTGCCGCAAATCTAGAGGAGTTAACTGTCGACATTGGGAAAGACAATTTGTCAATGTCATTTTTATCAAATTAAATTTCGGGAGATAAAGCTTAAAAACTCGTATCTTGTTATCTGTTGAATAAAATTTTATGATATGCTGAAATAATGTTGCTGATTTAAATCTTTAAATAACAGGAAAATTTTAGTGTAATATGATCAGGCATTAAAGATGTACTAAACAAACAAATATGAATTACTTTTTAAAATTTGATGTAACATAACATTTGTAGAACTAGAATATCGTATTTTATAATGTATCAAATTAAATTCTTTAAATTTATATGTGTAAATGTATATAGGAACAGAAAACCTAGCAAAATATTTAAAAGATTAACGCAAAAAAGTACAATGAACTTGAATTGAATTAAATGGAATTTAACGTTGAAAGGCAATGCCACAAAGCGATAATTCCAGAAGCAAGATGCAAGAATGCTTTAAGCATTTAAATATTGTTCTATTCTGTTAGCATGTATTTTGTAATAATAGTAACAAAGTAATTATTACTAAAATGAATAATAGTAATCCATAATTTATTATAAATATTATATTTTTTATTTGTTTTTTATTTATTTTAATTGCAGGGTCACAAATTGATAATTGGAGCTCATGGATGCGTGCAGGTTCACTCTGAGGAAGCGATGCGCAAAATGTGTCTCCCAGGTAAACGCTAGAATAACACACAATGGACTAAATTAAATGTAACTATTGTAAATTATTGAATTCTCGTTAAGATTTGATTAATTCTGCGATTTTAATAAGTTCGAGAACTAGCTAAAGCGTCAGGGTCTATAGCTATTTTCATTATCCTTTGAAACATTTACATCTATGATTGTTAATCTATGAAGAATAATATGTGACTCTTTGTTTGACAAATTTAGATAGAAGCTCACGTTAATTTTAAATCTTAATTTAGCGAATATTTAAATAAGCTGTATTTTGTTTATGACTTCATTGATTTTAAGTGATGCATTCTCAACACATTTCATAGTAAATAATTATAAACAGTTTACGAAATTGCACGAAAAATAAAAGTAATCGTTTCAGAATAATGCAATTATTATTTTTCTTTCTAGTTTTTTTGGGTTAACACTGATATAAAATACTGACACTTTATTTTATTTTTTATAATTTTTAACTATCTGACTTCGTTTACTTATTGGTTTCTCACATCAATCTTTTCTTTTTAACATATTTAGCCAGCTTCATTCGGCTTAAATGACGAAATGCTTTAATTGAATTTCGAAGACGGTTATAAAATATTCATGAACATCTCATTCTAGTACAAAAAATAGAATGAGAATCAGCCTACTGATTAAAATGTGTCATTATATATACAGTATTATTATATGTGTATTTTGAACTAAATTGTAAGTTAGAAATCTCATAACATTTATTTACACTCTACGCAGTATTTAATGCATATGATACCTTTAACATATCAACAATAAAGCGAATGATATATCATATGCATACAAATGGTTTCCATTGATCATATTTTCCTCATATTATCCATCATCTATTCGTCACAAGCTCTGTCTCGTTCATTTGTTTTAACAGTCAGCTTTGCTTCATTTCCCTGGCTCGTTATGTCTTCTGCTGAGATTACAGTCTTTATACCAAGTCACTCGAACGCTTCGTTGCTCGCTGCAAGTTCAATTTCACAGCTGACTGCAACCTGCTTGTAAAGACTTTCGAATCTAACGTTTATTGTTATTTTCTAAACAGGAACGGATAAAATTTGTTAAATGTAACTAAACGTCTGTAAATATTATAAAGGTAGATGTCGCTGAGCTATTAAAGTAATTTATTAAAGAGTGCATAAAGCAAGTAATTTAATTTAAAGATCTGGATGACATTGCACGCCTTGATAAAAAAATTAACTTAAGCAGAGAATTCAATTTATATTGAAGCAAGTATTTTTTATAAATTTACTAAATTAAATTAATTGTACTTAGATTAAATGCTCTAACTTTGCAGGTTAAATATTTCGATAAATTTTTTTCACACTTACATTTGGAGTGAATAATGAAGTAATATATGTCTCTACACTACAATACAAATCTCTTGCAATAAAACACTGAAATTGCATCATTTCTTTAAGTTTCTTGGAAAACTTGACTACTGTGCATCTAATCAAAACTCTAATCCTTCACAATAATCTTTTTAGCTTTTCTTCATTCATCGCCTTGTGTCAACAAATTGCCTACTTTTGCGAACACAAGCGTTTAACAGCGCAATTGGGTTTGATGTTTTGGTGTATCTTTTTATCTCCCAGCTTTCAATGCTATCAGTCTCTATCACGTTCACGCGTTGAGGCATTAAGGCAATCAGGGCGACCGATCGTTCAAACCCTATGACTAGCGCTGCTTGATGCGAGCTAAGCCGACCACTCATTAATCGTTAACAACAATTCCAAACAACTTGAATCGCGTCGTCGAGAATTAGTCGAAAGGTCGTGTATTAAACGCCGGTCACCGGTTGGAGCTTAGTTGGTCAAATGTCTCGCTGTCAAATGTCGGCGTCAATCTTGTTTAAACGATATGAGCTGCGAACTCGTCGATGATTATTTGTTAATCGAATGAAATATATTCTTCTAAGCTCAAATAATTGGAGATGTATTAGGGCAGTTTTGAATAATAAAGAGTATTTTTAAGAATGATGATTTTTATTACTAGATTTTAATATAGGCGACAGTTAACTTTTTATTAGAAAAAGTGTAATTGCTAGTCCAGAATGAGATATTTATTTAACAATATTTAGTTTTTGTTTATGAATTTATATTAAGATTAGAATATAATTAAAATGTTACAATTGAATTAAATGCTAAATAAGTTTATTTAGAAAATGGATATGTATCGTATGTAATCGTATTAATTTTAAAAATAAAGAAAGTTACCAACTTTCAAATATAGGGGAGTAGCTACCTATCCACTTATCCTACTTCAGAACCATTGCTTGAATGCTCACTGTGATGTAAACAATAAAATAAAGTACTCAAACTTAATTATATATCTTTTGTGAATCTAATTTTATTCTCGCTTCTATACAATTGCACTTAGTATTACTGAAGTTTTAAAACATTACAAAATGCAATTTTAAAACTAAATGGTCAACTTTTGCTAGAGGCTGAATTATTAATTTCTAATTAGGAAAGCTATTTTTAAATTTTCAAATTTAAAAGGATATTTTTGTGATTTTAGAAAATTCTGAGTTCCTTGGACAGTACAGACTTGGTACAGACCTTTCTGTGGGCCTGTGGCAGCTTGTCAGTTCGTATAATCTCACTATGCGTACAACCATACTGCAGACAAACTGCATTCCTATATCTGAAGAGATCTACATGTCAAAAAAGGGTGTGCATACAATATTTCATAAATAACTTGTAAGAAATACTGTATATTTGTAAATTGTTAAAATGAAGCTGAGATGCAAGGTATTGTGTATATATGAAATATTGCATAAAAGAAGTCATTTTAAAGAAATAATATATTTAACAATTTCGTATTGTGTTGAAACATGTTTCTATAGTTTTCTGAAGATTGTAATTTATAGAGTAATAAATCATCTTGTATAGTTTTAATATTCTTTGTTTGATTTTTTAATTATTTGTTATCTCTTAAATCTATCAAAGTGTAACGGTAAAATATGCTTATTGTAAACAAGTAAAATAATTCAATAATAATGATCTTACTGTATATTGCTGATAAAGTATTTAATTTATTGGTGTAATTAATATTGCATTAAACATGTAATAATTAAATCAATAAGCATGTAATGCAATATACATAGGTTATTCCTCACTAACAAACTCGGTCTATCTGGACATCAATCTTGGAATCAAGGACCTGTCTGTATTTGACTCTCCTATAGACTGTGTTCCTGCCTCAGAGAACGAAGACTACTATCAGGATACCACTCATCAGGTTTAATTTAATAAAAACTACTTTTCTTTATAACTTCGTATTCTATAGTTTATCTCAAGGCTTTGCTAGAGGTCTTATTCTCGTATATTTTGTATCAACAATTTAAAGCAGAAGTATCAGAGTTGTTGCCAAATTGACAATTGACAATTGACAATATTTATTTCGTCACAACAAAATTATAGCAATCATACAATATCATTAACATGGTCAATAATTATTAATTGAATATTAAATCATTTAAATTCTTTCTTAATAATGAAATAATTCATGGTGATTGCATCTGTTTACTTAATCGACTCATAAATTCAAATATTCATTAGTTAACAGCTGTAAATCTTTTGAAATGTTTTTCATTTCTTCAAAAGCGAGATTTGTGTTCACTTTTTATATTCCTCATTGAGTTTGCGTGATTTTCTTGAAAGACATATCGTCACCTGAGCTGAGGCTATTTTATTTTTAATTAAATTTTTGAATAGCCTGGAAATAAATCTTAGACAACACGACAACTTGCACGAGCGTTAATTCAATTACAAACAGCAGTAAAACGGCCAGAGAGAATAAAATGTCTTTATATTTTTATTTATATTTTTCAGTGCATCAGACACTTTAAGTTTATGCTCTAAACATTTTTTTTGTTTTTAACTGCTTTTGCATCTCTTCGCAGTTTGCAATAATGACATAATATATGAGTAACAGTAAACTATGCTTATTGTAGATAGTAAAATATGTTATTGTGACATAATATATAATTATATTATGTCATTATTTCGTTATATATTCTATATTTTCTACATTTGAAATCGTAAACTTCTTTTAGAAAAGACAATGGGCAATAGATATGGAGTGACTGGGATCTGATCGCAAACATTTATAAAACATTTCTTTTTTTCTTTTTCAAAAATACTTTATTTAAAGATATCAAAATGTTAACGAATTTCTGGAGACATCTTTTCTTTGTTTTTGATAACAACGCGGCTGATTTCAACATTACATTGCTTAAACAATAATTTTGTTTACAGTACGATTTATTACATAACAATGAGTTTATTATTATCATTAATGAATATCGTTAAGTCTAAAAATTGAATCAAATTTAGTATAATATTGATTATTTACCATTATATTAGTTACAGTATTATTAGCATTGTATTACTCTCAGTGCATAATTAATTAACGTATAATTAATTGCTTATAGTGTTAATTAATTCTATTTTATTTACTTAATTAGCTATAACTGACAACTACATTCAAAAATTATGAACTGAATTATTTACGCACTAACTGTCTGCACCATTAAATATTTATATTATATTATATTATTTTATATATTTTTTATAAAAATATTTTGCAAATTAAAATATTAATATATGGATTTTTATTAAGCCACTGTTTAACTAATTATAAGTTTCTGTATATTCTGCTTGCTCGTGTCTTTAACAGGAGAAGCGATCAGCTTTGTCCTATTCGGAAATCATCCACAGTCACATGTATCAGTAGAGCATTGATCAGTCAGTCTTCAGAACTTATTGTTGCAAGAAATATACCTGAACTTCCGCTTTGATATTTTATCTGACATCAGTTGCTTTCTTGATTCAAATTTTTGAGACTATACAACCTATATAAATTCGTTATTTTATACATATAAAATAACGAATTTCCGATGGATTGTATGCAAAATTCAAAAGACTGAATATACATTTGTAACATATTAAATGTTTGATTTTGTTTCTTAACAATTCTTGAAAAATTGTTGTTGAATCGATAGTTTACTTAACATTAGAGAACAACATGCGATCTTGTTAATTTAAACTATTTTGCATCTGAAACAAGAAGAACTCAAACGCATTCAGTGCGATGCGGTTATTTTATACCAAATTATGTTCAATTGATCACACTCACCAATTTATATGTAAATTTACTTTACAATATTTTTACACATTTTTGCTATAAATAAGTACAATTTCATCAAAAAATTTAGTAACCTCAACTATAATTTACTTTAAAAATATTTTGAAATGTTTGAATTTGAAATGTTTCTCGACTTTATATTTGAGTAGGTCTATTCGGAATATAAGCGGAAATCTTTTATGGTTGTTTATTAGCATCTTATTCAGCGTAATATATTTGAATTTTTTTATATTTATAAAATCTATTTCATTTTTCAATAATTAGGAAGTTGCGCACGTCGGAGTCAAAGCCCAGAAATTGTATAGATTTTCAAAAAGTTTCTTTATAGTGCAATATATTCTATGACTCGTTTCTATTGGACAATTTATTATAATTTAGTCAAAACATAACGATGCATCTGCATCAACATAAATAAACAAGAGATTAATAACATTAATTATAGACCGTAACATAAGTAAATTACATTAAGAGAAAATGTGTCAGTAACTCGTTCTTTACGTTTACATGCTTAATAAGATTTTTGAAGTGATTATAACTTATAAGTAGATAATTTCAATAAATTTAGTTTTTGATTTATAATTATGCTTATTATAATTATAATTATTCTTTTTAAAACTTAGTATTTCATTTAAGATCGCGGTATTCCCTTCTAAAGTAATGTTATAGACGTCCCTGTGCAAAAAAGACTGTCTTGAGAGATTGCTAGACCAAAAATAAATTAATCTTCCATCCAGTGGTGTAACTACCGTGGTAGCAGCTCCAGCAATGCTGCGGGGCCCGGGCGTGTTGGGGGGCCCGGCCCGCTCCAACAAAAATTGAGAGTGAGTATCAGGCTAGTTGTAATTAAATTTGTAATTATAAGTTTATATGGTGAAAGTATGCAAAAAATAGAGATAAGACTAAAAAAGGTCATCACTGTCGAAACTGGTTTCATGTTTTTTTTTTCTGGGAGGAAGATCTCGAAATTTTAAATTCTGAACTTAAGGACACGTTCACTTTGAAGCTATAAATTGGCATTAATTTTGAATGGGCCCGCGAACAAAAACTGGCTGTGGGGCCTGTAGTCAGATAGTTTCGCCACTGCTTCCATCTAACATAAGATGACTTGATGTGACGCTTTACCTTCGAGAGTTAGATTAATGGACAAACGTGATTGAATAGAAAAGAGCACTTGTTATGCACTTAATGACTGTGCTGTCCATAAGAAGGTGAAGTTAGACTGATGAACCAAATTCGATATATAGATATAAGCGTTATAGACTACAATATTATAATCAAACTGTATTTCGCTGGAATGTGATCCTGTAGAGATAAACAAGAGATTAATAACATTAATTATAGATCGTAACATAAGAAAATTACATTAAGAGAAAATGTGTCAGTAACTCGTTCTTTACGTTTACAAGCTTAGTAAGATTTTTGTAGCTCGTTATTCATGTCACGTAGTGCATAGAGAGTCACAAATGTATTTGGATCAAATGTATCATCCGAACAAAATCATTTTATCATTATTGTTTAAACATTACTGTCTTATCTATTATGATATTACTAGATCTCAAAATAAATGAAAATAAATACATTTGTTAAGAACTTAAATATACTCTTTCCTAAACTGTAACAAAGATTGATTTATTCCCATCGAGGAAGGCCATAATCTCGTCTTTTAATCACACGAACAAGAGCTATAATTGATCACAATTCTGATCAACCAAAACGACAACTTCAAGTATGAAATACACTGATATGACTGCTTGGCAGTCTGGTTATCTAAAACACTGAACCTCAACTTATCATTATCGAAGTATTTGTCTAGCAATATACAGGTGTGGACCAGTACTTAAGATTTCGATTAATGATAAATGGCTAAAACGGGCGCCATAAAATATTTCAAACATAAAAAACAAACAAATAATAACAAAAGTCCTATAGATAACAATTTATATAATTAATAATTGTATTAATAACGATTTATAAACATATTACAGTAGATGAGCTGTATAGTGTGAACATGGTACAATAATAAAGCATATTTAAAGTATTGATATTTTAAATTTAATAAAAAATGAAATGTCCGAATAAGAAAAAATAAATGTTTAATTAGATGAACCAGAATATGTTCATTAAAAATTAGCAGAATATGTACAATATGCCTACGTGTAAGCATATTATGGGAGGTTTTGAACCCTTGTGCTCCACATTGATGAAACTCTGATTTTATCTCAAAATACAAATGCAAATAACTACACTTGGCCTCGAAGTCATTTAGAATGAAACGTTATTTAATTAAGAGCGTCAAATGTTATAGCATTTGCAATAACTGCATAGGCAATAGAGGTTTATTGCAGGCTTATTAATAGATTATTACAATGGCTGACGAACCGAATATGCATGATGTTATGAGCATATCAAAAACATACGTAAGTTCAATATATTAACTTTTTTTTATTTAAAAAACTTTAACTTTTGCTCATCCAAGAAATTATAATATATTGTTAACATTTACTTTAGATCTATATAGGCCTACAGTTTATCATTACCTAATCGTTTTTATTGTGCATTAAGTCATATTCGTGTAAGAGGACTTAACATTTTGATGCTAAAATATGTTACGTGCAAATGGGGCTGTTAAGGAAGTTTTTGCCAAATGGTGATGAATAATTTTTTGGCAGTATAATGTTGATACAGCAATATATTAACACAGACTTCAACAGTATAGACGTTCAGTTAAGTAACATATAACCAAGGACTCAAACTTCAATGCATAAACCAACAAAATTTAATCATGTAACAAAGCCAAGACCAAGGACATCACAATTGTTCTTTAGAATTAGTCAAGGTTAAGACCAAGACCATCACTCAAAAATCTTATTTTAATTTACATAAAGTGACCATTTTATTCTACTCTGCAGTGCACATGGGTATTTCATTATTCATGTCTGGCTTACATTATGAATCATTGCTAAATGCTATTATAACCTATTATTGCAACAAAAATCTTGTAACTTCTGAATTCTTAAAATTCTTTATATACTTTTATTCATTCAATTAAAATAAGATCTTAATTCAAAATAGATGGTAAATTAACGAGAGATCGGTAGCACAGGTTTTAGAGTATCGGACTCGGCCACAACAAGTCAAGGTTTGAATCCCACATATTATCACTATTTCTAGAACTTGTGCACCCTTTAGTAAGATGCTTGGGTTGCTAAAACTACAACATTGTTCATTTACTACAGTAATCCATGACGTTAAACTTAAATTTTAAATTAAACATTTAGTGTCCGTAGCCTGGTAGTATTGCACGTATTACATTTTACTAGACTTATTTTGTTTTCAGATATGGATTCACAGAACGATTATAGCCTCAACATCAATAATGCTTATCGTAAGTAAACGTCAGCTAACATTGTTATAGAACAGCTCTGTTTATGTAGCCAATCAGTTATCCTGTAGTTTGCTTTCGCTTAATTCAGTTCTTTTGACTTATTCTTCGTCAAATTAAAAATAAAAGTGAATAAAAAACTTTGAATTTTGTTATTAATTATATTTATCGTGACAGATAAAATTGTTTAAGACAATTATAAAAGCTCAATGCATAATGCAATCAATTAATAGGTCTAAGTGGTCGCACATAATGCAAAGCTTGTTTTATGTTCTATTTATTGGCTTTATTGAATATTTTTATATCTATTGACTTATTTTAAAATAATTTCGTAGTATTTCGAAACATCTAAAATGTTCATGTAATTTTAGCTTTCCGCTGTGTTCTGTATTGTCAAAGGAGCCAGTAACAACTCCATATATTTTCTTCTCTTGATGAATATTCTCAGTATGTATTTAATGCATTTGTATGCATTTTTTTGATTTGCTCAACCGTTACTGTTATTTATGTAAATTGTTATACTAACTTTGATATTTTGAAATAAAGGTTTCAAACCGTTAAAAAAAACTCATTAAAAAAAATTGTAGTATAATTTATAAAAAATAAAATTTCACATTCATATAGAAAATAAATGTTTGTAACGTCTAAAATAAAATAAATAAATGTTTACTTGTTATGTACTACATTGACATATTGAAATGAATCAAATCCGCATATAAGCTTAAATATGATTTAACTATATTCATTTTTGTAATTCCAATCATGAATTAATCTTGTTATATGTTAATAGGTTTACAGTTAAGTGGGCCTATCATAATTAATGAACTTTTATTATTTTCAGTTAGCACCTTCATGTCCGGTCTCACGGTAAGCAAGCGCTCTTTACATACATTTCTTACCAATAAAAAATAACAAAATAAAAAGGTTAATTTCTTCTATTAACAACAACATTCAATAATTTCTTTCCAAGAAATTATATTGGTAAAGTTACCAGTTATACTAGTGTTAAAGCTGTAATAGGGTTAATGGTGAACTGCACTGAAATAAGTTTTTATAAAATGTTATCTGGACCCAGGTGTACAGATATTTATAGTCGGGTCAGCTTTTATGTTCACTCGTTTCGCTTTTATATTCACTTATTTTTGTATTTGTATAAAGTATCATTTATTTTCAAAACATAAATCTTATTCTTTCCGTTCAAAGCGTTTATTTCTTTCATATTTTACATTTTGATTCTAAAGTTATTATGTAGCTACGCGCAATTTTTTGTAATATTATTGATAAAATACAAAATATGATTTTTTATAATGGTAATGCGAGAGTTTTTATGTTGCAGACATGTTGGTATAAGAGAGGACATTTGGTAAGCGTTTCAGAATTTGTAGGTTTACATTTTTTAACAATTCTTTTTATTAAATGTATAGTAGATCAGCACGGAGTGGGGAGAAAGATATATTTAACAAATCCCTCAAATTAAACAAAATGTTAATTTCTTGGTTGTCCGCATAAAATTCTACTAAATTAAAGACTAGGCTGCTATATACTATACGAAAGTTCGTCAGCATTAAATTTTATGAAGTAATCAAGCCCCTCTCCATCCCTTCTCATGACTAGTTCTTAAATTTGAAAACTAGTTTCGCGAAAGACGGAATATTATACGCTTTGCGTATTATAAAAGATGTTAATGTATATGAAGTTATTATTATATAAGCCTTACATTCTTTAATTCGTGTACTCATTAATAAATTATATTACAATACTTCCTTATTTAAAAATAGATGTTACTCCGATTTAACAGGGCATGAACAATCACTGGGTGTTGATAGTTGTTGGTGTTGTCATCATCTGGCAATGCATTGCCACTGATGTATACGTCTTCAATGCTCCTGTACTAAGACAGAGCGACAACTCTACTGGAAATTGGACAACGGAATACATAGATGTCTCTACGGTGTCATTTTTCTGAAGTTGTTGGACTGATAATATTTCACTGTTTCACAAGATGAAAAATTTGGCCTTTAAGTTCTAACAAGGAGGTTAATCCTGAATCTGCTTTATTTAAATCTAAACATTATGTTCGTAACTTAAAGCGTCATTAAAGAAACTTGTCTAGTAGACTTACATTGAAAGTAACATATTTGATATAAAAGTGTTTTGTATTGTTAAACTACAGTGTATGTACAGATGTAGTCTTGCTTAAATGTTAGACGGAGACAAGAATCCTAAAATAATTTATAATAGCCATGATTGTGCTCTTTAAAATTCTTAGTAGATTACTTTTAGCTATTAAAAATTTCATCAAATTTATGTGACAACTTTTGTATGTTTTATAATAACTTTTTTTCTTGAATTACATATTTCAAGGTTTTAGAAACTGATACAATGTGTATTCATATCATTTGATAATTGAGGTGCAGTTGCATGTATTTTTTTGGCATTAATATCCGTGTTGAATGGTATTTGTGTTATCTTTTCTGCTCAAAAAATACTTCACTGCAAATTTTCGTGTTTATTTCAACTTAATTTATACTTACATTTAAATATATTAAGTTAAAGACTTTAACTAATGTCATAATAAACATAAATAATGCAAAAAATTACAATAAATGTAACATATAATAAAGCTACAAGTAACAAAGTATGAAAGCTATAAAGCTAAAGTCCAAATATCCATCAAAAAATAATTCGAATAAGGTATAGAGGAGGAAGGATAGTCCATATGATCCACCCATATAATTCAGAAATGCTAGTAAAGTTCAGACTCTCAATTTTTTCTCAAGCAATTCTTATTTGATTTCTAACATAATCCAACAGATCACCAAATGTTTTTCTAAACGCTGCTCTAAATTTTCCTCCAACGACCATGTACATGACAAGTTCAGTGATGAACTGATGTAAACCAGTAACACTGGAATGAACTATGTTATCCCCAATTCAAACTGTGTCATACCTGATAACAGAATGCGCTCCACAAAAGGATTTTTTAAAATAACTTCATTCGGCATATTAAACACTATAAATGTGACACTCTCTGCTATAAGCATCAGAGTTACAGACTTCATTTTTGTTTCATTTTGTGTTTCCTGATAATGAGTTTGTTGGGCAAAAATCTTTCGTCTTTTTATAACTTTTGTGATAATCAACGCATTTCCAATAATTAGGAAACCGAGTGGAATGTATACTTCCAAGGTGGAATAAACAATAAGCCGAACATCATTGTAAAACCATTTGTATTCAGGAGTGTGAAGAACGCGACAGATAATGCTTATAGTTTGATTTTGATCAGAAAATTCGGAACAGTTTTTGATGAATTCGTGTGAGTTGAAGCGCATTAAAAGTGATGCTACGATGAAATAGACGAGCATCATTCTACGTTGACTACAAATGCGTTTACAATGCAACGGTTTGTACATAGAAATGACTCTTTCTACTGTTAACATGCAAAGGCAAAGTGCAGATAGCTCTCGTGAAACAAAAGTAATAAAGGTGAAAAAAGCACTCGTATAACAATCTGGACAGAAATGTAGCAATTGCGCATAGAATTATAAAGCATATTATCATTTGACCAATATCCAGTAGTGCTATTTGAATGAGAATAAATCCTGTTGATGTTTTGCGAAATGTTGCGCTGAGTAAAGTAATAATACAAAGAATGTTTCCCATAGTTCCAATCGTCAGTATCAGTGGTAGCGTAAAGCGAAAACCAAATATTTCACTTAAGTAGGTGAGTGCCTTAATATCGCAGTGGTGTGACAATTTTTCATCAAATTGCACGAAATTACACAGATTTATTTGTTGTGTTTCAAATAATTCACATAAATCATCAATTAACAATAATTCCGTGCCATTTATTTCAGTGCAATTACCTTCAAAAGTACTCAAGTTCATAGCTTTCATATTTACAGTTTATATGCACTGCATGTGCATATAAAAATTGTTATAGATTGACAATATTATTAAAATAACTTTGATTTAATCATTTCCCAAGTCTGTATGTATTAATCTTCAATATAAATGTAGTCATATTTACTGTTCTGCATTAACCGAATAATGATGTTAGCAAATTTTATTAGTCTTTGCAACAATTACGATTAAGTAATATTAGAATAGCAGATTCAGAAGATATTCACTGTATTGATCTCACTGTAAATTTATATTCAGTTGCAACACTTCAAATATATCTAATAGAAATTTAGAATATGTAAGCTTAGTCAGGATGCCGAAAGTCGAAACAGGATCCAGATTAATCTTTATCTTAATGAATCTCTAGATTAAAATTCATCATA
Organism: Oconnorella tubifera; assembly: GCA_034700105.1. NCBI lineage: Eukaryota > Metazoa > Annelida > Clitellata > Enchytraeida > Enchytraeidae > Oconnorella > Oconnorella tubifera. Next base: position 19,212 of record JAQIXG010000528.1, read on the forward strand.
ATCTTTTGAGAGAATTATGATTTTTTCTAATCCCCCATTTTTATCATTTAGATTCTTCAGGTTAGTTTTTTTACAAAGCGAATTTTTCCGAAGCAGAATTGTCTGAAGGAAAGATGCGGGAGGAATTGGTCGGGGGGAATGATAGTGGAGGAAATAGCGATCATCGCAATAAAAATTATTTACTAAAAGTAAAAAATGTTTCTAATTATTTTACTGCAGATTAAATATATTAAATCAAATAATAAACTATGACTAAAAATTTAAAATAAGCAGTAAATTAAATATTTATACATATTAAAATATAAATGTTTCCAATTATTTAACGTTATCTTAACAAAGACAGAAATAATGATATTGTTATAGACGACTTCCTAATTATTCACTTCAACATACAGTAAAATAAAACTTTAAATGCTGTGCATCGTTGCAATCAGCATAGTAGATAACATGCAAATTAAGGTATTTCAAATTTAAAACTTACGATTCGGGTCTAATGATTGATGCTTTTCATTTCTCCAATTCCTGATGTTTGGATTAACTAAACTAACCCGAAGTCAGTCACTAATGTACTTCCATTGTCTCATAATTAGATGCCTTCTGCTAATAATTATTATCTAAACATATACTACTAATATTTAATGAAAATATAATATGATAGATATTTAATATAACGCAATATATTATAGTAATGTTGACGTATATTGCAATTGTTTAAGCACAAAATCTGTGGGCTCCACAATGCAACAAAGGCTGCAATAATCAATCAGGCGCTGTGATAATGCAGTATTATCACATTAACCCTTAAACGGTAACGTTTTGCTTTCATCTTACTTTGGTAACCTGTGGTGTAAACACACCCCACTGCTTTTAGTGGAAAACTTGACTAATCTCTATTTTTTCAAGATAATACAATTCTAAATAGTACTTTGGACCTTGTTCTTTAAAATTTTGATTAAAAGTTGGAAGTTTTATTTCTACAGGCCTTAGGAACATCATTCCTAATTTGTTGGAGGTATTGTGTCATAAAACTATAGATTTATTGTATAATAGCATATCGGTCAGATTATATGTGCAATTGTCAGATTATATGTGCATTAGTTTGGAATCAAATGAGCAGACTAGCTGAAGTTTTGCTCAAAAACCATATGATCATAGCTGTACAATGTATCCCCGGATAAAATGCCCCTGGACAAATTTTTACGAACAAAATACTCCTGAAAAAAATGTCACTAAATGGCGGTTATGGTTAGGAAAATATATGCTTTTTGTAGAGTGTCATTTGTCCTGGGACATTTTAATTAGGGGCATATAATCCTGGGAAATGTGTCCTGTGATATTTTGGCCTAGGACATTTCATCCGAGAAAACTTTGTCTTAAGACATTTGTCTTAATATATTTTGTTTTGGGACATTTTATACAGGGATATTTTATCCATGGACATTTTGTCTGAGGCATTTTGTCTGGTACATTTTGTTCAGAAACATTTGTCCTAGTACCAGGTTATCAACATCAGACTTTGTTTGATCAATAATATATATTCGCATAAAATTAGATTGGGGTGTAGAAGGATACCAATGATAGAATAGATTCGGTTTCTAAAGATAGATTAGATTAGGTTAGATTCAGGTTAACAAAGTGACTAGAATAAGCCACGCCCACCAGTCCCTATCAAATGTGGCAATGTTGTAATTTTGCCTGAAAGTGAGTACTATTGGAGTACTAGATGCATTCCTAGAAGCTCAACTTTTTATGAGCTTTGGGAGAGGAGATATGGAGCTTACAAGGGGTCTTGGATGTGTTTACACCCCGGATTACCGTTCTAGGGTTAAATTAAATAATGATAATTATTATTAAATGAACTAATTGCAATACATTCAATATGAATTAGTTAACGTACCGGGGTAAATAAATTTAAATAAAATAAACTTTAAGTGATACAAGTTTTCAATATTTAATTAACATTTGAAAATTAAATGTAAAATTTGTAACTTAGAAAATATAATATAAATTAGATTAAAATGAAAGTTGCATTTTTATTTCGTGAATCGAGAAACAATGTAATTTTTAATAATGACATTTTTAAACTAGCGAAAACCTTCCCAGCTTCATTTTTTATTTCGAAAAACTTTAATAGCAAGTAAATTATTAAAGTTTTGGCGGGGTATTCTTGCTTGGTAGGATACCTCGACAAAATGGCCCGAAAATATTAACCCGACAAATCGGCTCCGTCACTTCATTATTGAATAACCTTAATCCAAACTGACTCTAAACTTAACACTAAACATCATTTTAATCATAACTTTAATCATAACCCAGACCCTAACACTCCATGTTAATAGTCGGGGGTGATTTGTCCGATAATTTTTGACAGATCTATTGCTTGAATATTCAAATGCTTAGGCCTACGTTTGCTTGCATTTCAGTATCAAGTAGGCCTAAATTAGGCCTAATTATCGTGTGCTTATACTCTTAACCGAGTGTGCAAAAAATTCAAACAAATAGTAGCAGTAGTTTATAAAAGCATGTTATGCAGATTCCTTAAGTACAATGCGGTTTCAATTCAATTTAATTAATTCAGCTTAATTGATTCATTTAACTAATTAAATTAAATTAAATTAATTGATTTAATTAAATTAATGTTGTTTTGAGTATGCAGTAAATTACATAAGTTTGATTATTGAAATTCATGATTGGTTTAATATTATTATATAATCTCTGTTAACTATTAAGTTATAATTGACTTTAGCTAAAATTAAGTAGTTAATTCATACAACAACAACGCAGCTACAGAACAATTCGATTTATTTATTCCGTTCGCTTAAACGACATAACATCAATAATTGTAATAAATATCTAAGTACAGTTGTTACGGGAAATAAGTCAATATAAAATTATCAGTTAAATTATTAGTTGATTAGTTAATAAAGATATCATGCTAACTGATCGTTCGTCTTGTTATAAACACAAGACAATAAATTAAATAATTTCTTATTTGTATATTTATTGAGTAAAGTTATGAATTTTTCTATAGAGTGTGTGTCTTGTTATTCTGATAGTAAGCTAGTATCATCTGAATAATTTTACACAAATAAGTATACACAAATAATTTTTAATCTGGAATAAATTATTATAAATACCTTTAGATGACCAATACTATCAGTAATTATTCGATTGTTTGCCACAATATTTGAAATTTAGTTCAATTGACATCACTTTACAGAAATAAAAAGGTCTATATAAAATACTCAAATGTCTATAAAAACAGACACTAAACTCTATCGAATGAAATACTTAATAAAATGTTTAAATCGAATAATGACTCAAGAATTAGCGTCAGCTCTGTAGACTTATTTAAATTGCAACCGTATTAAATTTTGATTGTTATCTTTACTTGCTTAACTTTCCTAACATGCCGAACAGATTAAACGTTTACCTATTTTAGTAGACTGTAACGATTACAATGTTTCAATTTCATATAAATTAATTTTTTTATTGTTAATCAATTATATTAATTAATTAATTCAATTTTTGTTAATTTATTGTCTTGTGTCGAAAGTTGATAAAATTTAGTTTTAAAATAGTGTTGAAGCATTGCTTCTTAGATTTACGTAATATTGTATAAATAGTAATTGATAACGATTTAATAAATTCAGACGCAACATATTATCGTTTTAATTTTTTGTTAATTTTGGTTATTTGTTTAATCTACGTCGGTATGATTTTTTTATCTGTTATTTTTGTGGCATTAATTCATGAAATATTTATATAGTATTGCGATGTCATTATTGCGTTGGATTTCAAAATCTGTCCATACAATGTTGCACGTCAGCATTGTACCGATGCTATTAGTGGCTTGCGTTACGCACAATGTCGAACGGTTGCAGAAGTTGACGTAAGAGCTATTTACGGCGTCGCAACAAATCCAGCAAGTGATGCACCGATCTCGATCCGTTACAGCCGCTTCTGTCGCAGGTACTGTAGCATAGTTGAATGATGTCATTGGTGACTCTATCATGACCGGGAACGCAGGCTGGCTCTGATTGGAACGGGCTGCAACTCCGCGTTAATGACATCAGCTTTCCTGTTAACAAATATTACGTTACATTTTATGAGTCATCGAAAAAACCGCAATGACATAGACTCATAATAAAAAACATTGCTAAAGGAAAGATAGGGAAATACGTTAACTTCTGAGAATTTTTAATTTTTAGATAAATTTCTATAAACATTTAAATTTCTTTTTTGGTTAAAAATAAAGTCATAGTCGATTTGTAAGCAACAAGCGTTTTTAGACAGCCTTTATTCGTTCCTCAACATGAAATAATCATCAAGTTTCTTCAGTCTATTTCTATAGCTACTCACAAAATATGCGTCGAACATACTGCGATAAACTCTTCAAAACTATATTTACTGAAAAAAACTTGATTTTGAAAGTCTCATTAGCATATAGTTGAAGAAGTTGCACCTTATTTCTTTTACGTTGGCTAATACAAATTTTGCAGAGGTTTGAAATGTTTTTTTATGACAGATTTTTTATATTTCAAAAAATATTAATAGCCTATCAACTTGATCAAAACCAACGCCAAGCGGGATTGTAGAGGCTCTAACTCCCATATCCAAGCTTTTAATAAATATCCCTTCTCCTTATAACTAATTACTGAACAAATTCAGACAGATTTTAATAACAGTACAAAAACAGTTACTGATACCATAAACAATGTGTAAAAATTTGAACAATAATTTAATAATTTGAACAAGTATGGCAAATAAAAATTTGGTTGTCAAACGTTTAAACAGTAGAAATTAAAAAGTGTCTTATAGACACTTATTAACTTAATAAAAGAGATATAAAGTAAAACATACAACAATTATTTATTCTATTTATTTTTATATCTTTACAAATATCACTGATCCATTCAAAGTATTCTATTGACAGCTTAACAATTTGACTAATTGTTGAACATATTTCATTGTTGGAAATTTTTTGAAAATCCGATATCGACAGGATACACTGTGAACATTCTCACCGAATCAATTGGATGTGATCAGCTGTAGAAAATTGAAAGCCATGCCGAGCCGGATAACCAATTATCGAGCGCTTCGGGGAAGAATGTGACGGCGCGAAATCGCAAGAGATCTTCTTGATAATCATAAAGGCATTCGAGATAGTTTACACTACGTGCAAAATTAGACGTTAGTGAGGCAATTAAGAATCGGGTAACAGCTGGTGGTTACATAAGCTGAAAATATAGCTAAAATATAGCTTGGATATTATACAATGCATATGTGTGGGAGAGTTGAGTTCATTTGTTAGAAACATAAACAAATGCGACAACAATACAAATTCAGATAATTACTCTCTTTCAGTATTTTAGTTGATATAATTTTAATAATGCATATTTTTAGTAATATTATAAATCATTTAGGAATTGTAATCAACTGATAAATTCGATATCTTTATTTTATTTGTCTGTGTTTTGTTAATTTAGTTCATTATAATTATTAACAGTAACTAAAAATTCTGAAATCGTTAAAGTTCATAACTATTGTACTTTGGCCTTTGCCAAAAATAAACAAAATGTTTGATTTTTTTACTTTACACATAATAACTATTATTTAACACTTTGAAACAGTTTTTTGACCCTACGTTTGTCCGTTTACAGTTCCTTAATTTGATGGTTTGTATTTTTTCAGCTTGCAATCTTAAAACTATGAAATGTCATTTGTTCTATTATTTATTACTGTTAAGTATATAATAAATGCATGGGCGCCCGCACATAGAGACAAGAAAAAGGGGGCACTTTCCCCCTCCCCCCCCCTGAAAAATAGACTTTTTACATACTACTTTTTGGCTTTTAACGAATTTCTTCTTCGCACTAAAACACTGAGGTCCACGAAGTGCAACTCGGAGTCAAAAATGTAAATGACGCTTTAACAAAATCACCGCGACACCGATACAACTGATAATATAAAGTGATTCACTCTATATTATTAATTATCTCTTCGGGTGGAAAAATTCATGAAGAATAAATAACTGATTTTGTTTGGATATTGTTTGGCTGGACATTTTTTTATGTTTTAAATTTTTCAAATTTTGCGTTAAAAAAACAAATATGATAAATACCATTGTTCTTAATTTATTGTTTTGCACTTTTCAGCTCTTGTTGAAAATTTTATTTGTGGACCATTGTTTTGCCCACTCCTACAAACATTTCTGTGGGCGCCCATGAATGAATGCCGAAATGTGATCGGTTTGCAAATAGCTGATGTTTAAATTAAAAATTACAATTCAACAATTTATTCTTTCAAACTCATATATACAATGCATATTTAAACTAAAAACGTAAACTACAGAATAAACTAAAATTTGCAAAAAATGGCTGAAGTGGCTGAAACATTATCAATCAAATTTCTATTTTAGCTTTATTTTTTGAATTTTTATTAATTTAAACAATAAAATTTGATCGAAATTCCCAGCTGCAGTGCAAATCATTTTTGGGACAGTTTCCTAAGACACTTTTTAACTTTTTAATTTTAATATGTTTGAACGTTTGTCAATTTTTTTATTTGCCATACTTGTTCAAACTATTAGCTTTCTGTATACCGCGAATGTATAATTGCATAACTTCTAATAACATTAAAAGTTATGCGTTTAATACAACAAATATGCAAGATGTATCTTATTATCACACAATAGGTTGGTTTAACTTTATCAATTTTATTGTTAACATTTATATGAATATTGTAAACTTATATATTGGAACAGTAACGTTTAACTACAGTTTACTATAAGCGTAACATTATAAGAGTTTACTTTTTGATTAGAGCAATTATCCAAAGATCAAGAATCAAATAAAATAAATCAAAAACCAAACTGCCAAAAAGGTTGAAAAATCATAAAACGCGTCTATTATTACTTTGCCAACAAATCACATAATTTTTGTTCTAAAATAAGCTCCGCATGTCAAAGCATGATAAATGACATCATTGTGACCTAGTATTACACTTGTGAACAATACTTAACGTCAACCAATTAGACTGCAAAGTGCATTTCTTAATATTTATGAACTGGGTCGACTATCACGCATGCTTATCGATAATTCGATCGCTTCACGCCAACATTTTCTAAGGTCTTTCTTCGTCATAAACTATGCGTTAACATCGAGCGGTCATTTTGAAACAATTGCGAGGCGTCAGTGCGATGTAATTACAGTCATGATCTCGTCGTTTGAGATCATGCGTAGTGTCTCTCAGACATTGTTCAACAGTGTGAAGTAGCTGCATGCCTAGAAAATGAAGCTTGTTTGGTCCATGGTGTGGGCGGTTTATTAATACGAGCAACATCTCAAGATTTAGCAAGAAAATATTACTATGCTCATAATACTATGCTCGTAAATGTAATAAATATGTCCAGGCTAGATGATTTGAAATAAACTGAAGATAATTATTATGTGAACATAACATATATGATAGCAATATACAATAATGATTAATAGACAATACTGTATATTAACAATATACAGTATAAGTTTCCACTCTACCTGATTAAAATCAGTAACTGTTGATTATTTTTAAAGTAAATCTGGATAACATAAAATCGATAGAAAGTTGTTTGTTAAAATTTGAAATGTTCTTTTTATCAGTGATTGCCATATTTTTGGACGCAATCTTCTCGATAGAGTAATATTGCTATTTTAATGTATTATGTTATCTATTTCTACAATGTTTTAATTTATTATAAATATATATAATTTGGTAAATTAGTATATTCTTTAAGAAATTATAAAATTAATATTTTTCTACGAAGTGGAAAAATAAAAAATTAGATTCCCCGCATGACAAAAAGTCTTTCATTGTAAGTTTTCTCCCTAACCCAATCCAACTTATTCAAATATTTCATCAGAATATGCTTTCGAAATGAGCTTCATTCCGTTAATTTATATACTATTATTTAATATAAACTTACAATAACAACGGTTTATTCCGTTAACATATGCGTTTAGCCGCGTCTACATTAAATTATAAAGCAGGTAAGCCAATTTTGTAATTCAAAAATTGTCTAAAAATATAAATAAATGATATTCCTAATTTCATTATTAACATCACATGCTGAGTTTTCATTTGAACGTTAAGGAAACAAATAAATTCTTTCTAATCTCACACATCGCTGCATTGTTTAGATGCTTTGATTAAACAATCAACACTATGGGTGTCTACAGTGGCGCCTAAAGCGAACAAACGGAGACTTGCGCCCTCAATATTTATATTTAGATATATAAATAGTCCAACTGAACCTCTTGCGGATGATGATGTAATTTCGCGGCAGTCGCTACATCCCAAACTTTCAGAAAATTTAGCCTTAAAAACAACGTAAGGATGACAATCGTTCCGCTCTTATTGAGAGACACAGTATAATTCTATACTGTATTAAAGTTTATCTTTCAATACAAAACACAGAAGACTAGAGATAATTAACAAATAAATGTAATTAACTGAATAATTATGTGTGAAATAGTTTCATTTTTAAACAAAAAGTAATGAGTATGATACAGGTCTAAATTTCTGCATATAATTCTCACTTTTATTTTACCTTCGCGACAATATTTTCTTCCCACGACATTGGATATTGAAAAAAGACCTCAACGGGTGATGAGAGAAAGAAAGAGATATAAGACCTTGCTATTTAAATCTTAAAGAAAGCTATTTTCAGCAAGCATTATTTCACTTTGATACGCTCGATGTCATCAATTATTATCGCCCTAGTGGGTAACGGTACGCAAGAAATCATTGAATGAACATAATTTATGCTCGGGTTTGTTGGAATCGCTGATCAAGGATTGCTGTGAGGGATAAGTTTATCCGGCTGATGCGGGATAAGTTTAAGTGACATATCCGGCAAATAATTGGGAGTATCGTATAAATACCAATTTTGCGCTTGTTTTCAAATCTTTGTCACATATTTTTTTCGGAAATTACCTCCAAATTTCGTCACAATATTTCGTAATAATTTTCTATATTTTCTATATTTTTAAAATAATTTGTCTTATAATTTCTGACAACTTATTTTTTGCCATTGCCATCAATTTTCACATAGTAACTTTCAAAGGTGGTAGAGATCATTTTCAGTTAATTTAACTAAAGCGTATAATAAATATCACTATTGCTAGAGTGAAAGTGTAATATTTTTCTTACTGATTTAAAAAATGTTGAATCATTACAAAAATTCAAATATTTTGGGGTGATTAATACCACTAGAGCCTTCTCCTTAAAAATCAGGAGTCAGGAAAATTTCTCTCCGTGGGCGTGAGATATTTATTACGATCATTTATACCTCTGAATTACAACAATTCAGTTATAACTTCATTTTATATGATTACTGACCGTCAGACGCAATTTCATTTTTGTGTGAATAATCGGTTGTAAGTCATCAGTATATGTCATGTTTTACAGTTTATTTCATTTTTAATTAGCAATAATAGTTATTTGACATTAAATGGTCCTAAATATTAATTCGAGCAATGTATAAAAGTTTAGAATCTTACAAAAAATGCGGGTAGTTTTATCTGTACTGTACATAATTTCATATACATATACTCACAAAGTTAAAGAGTTTTTCTAATTGTTAATTAGATAATATAGAAATGTATAAATATTTCCAAGAAATAGCAATAATAAACCTCAGATGTGCATTTTAATTTTCAGCATTATGATATAAATTAGAGTTTAAAAATCGTTCAAATCTTTGTATGGGAAGCTTTTACCAATAATTTACAAATTATAGCGTAAATACAAGATATAAATTTGATAAAAACAGATTAATAAAAATGGTTAAAAACAGTTGAAACAAGTATTGCATTAAAGTTTCAACATCAGGTGGAGCATACATTATTAAATTAAATAGTTTTATTTCTAACGTATATAATTAGTAATTAATTATAAAGATGATGCTGAGACCTAATATGCATCAGTCTTTGCTTAGTTATGTCTGATAGGCTATTGACTGAACTTTGCTTGAGATAACAGTGGAACAAGAGTAAATTGTTATTAACTTTAATATTGCTGTTAATATTAACATTGCTATTGTTATCTATAATTGATAATTATAATTGGACTCATTAGACAGTTAACAATTTAAACTTTAATTTTGCTTGTATTTTAATTAATTAAATCATATTGTTACTTTTTAAAATAAAAAAACTTAAGAAATTTATTAATTAATTACATTTTAATTAATTTTTTAATTAATTAATTAATTACTTTTAACAGTAAGCATTCCTAAAAATGCTTCACAAGCTCAATGTAATTAAAATTATAAAAATACTTTCTGTTATAATTTTTATTTATGTTATATTTTGATCTGCGTCAATTAATCTATCAAGTATATACTTCAATTTACAACTCAAACTAAATAGACTATATGTGATTCTTAGCATTAACAATTAATTCCTTTTATCATAAGTTGGATGGCTTAGAACACACTATCAAGATGAAATTAATGATTCTTAGATATAAGTCCTACGTACGCCCATGATAGGCTTCAGTTGTTATTATTCCAAAGCAATTAATTTGTTTCATTTAATATTGAAAGATCACTTCAGAGCACCAATGTAGCTACACTGCGGGAGCCACCATGGTTGATGCGCTCAGACCCTAACGATGGTGCCTTGCTAGTACCATAGTAAAATGGCAGATGTCTTTTCTGGGATACCACATGCCCGGACACGTTAGCGCCTTTATACATAAATAGGTCGTCAGAAGATTCGGACGTAGCGGCAGCTTTAGCGGAATAGAAAAAGCTGTCCAAGTATGCCATTTTTGCTACCTCTCATGAATTTGTCCCCATAGCGATTGAAACACTGGGTTCATGGGGCACGTTGAGTCTTGCTTTGTGAATGAGTTGGGCAGACGGTTCTCTATCGTCTCAGGAGATCCAAGGTCCACCTCTTTCCTGAAGCAACGACTTGCTTTGGCGGTGCAGCGGGGAAATACGGCGGCAGTGCTGGGAACTTTTGGGACAATTTCCCAAAACATTTTTTAATTTTTAATGTTTTAACGTTTGTCAACCGAATCTTTATTTGTAACAGAAGTACTTTCTGTACATTTTTTTATAACAATAATATATATTAAATATTATATATTAAAATACTTTAATATAAAAACTTATTTAATATTTATTTTATATTTAATATTTAATTAATCTCCTACCATGTTTGGTGTATTTAGCGACGTTGATGCAGAAGTCTTGCCCGTGTGAGCACTCTCTTGCTGAAGGTGGATGTGTCAGGCAAGCTATGGGGTTCTCTCCCATCTGAGTGTCACACACCGAACATCGTATTGCCAAACCTACAATAATTCAATAATACTTGTGATCAAAATTCATCAATGATAACATGTGTTTCTCATTGCAGTATATATTGTCTTTCTCATTGCATGTTTTTTGCAACGATTGTATTGACTAGGAACAGTTGTTGATAACTTATTTTAACCTCAATATTTAATTTATAACCTTCTATACACTCATATTTTTAAAGCTGAATATATTATTTGAGTTGTCATTTATTCTTTAAAAATAGGATTATGATGTATTGATCACTAGAAATCAGTTCATTGCAAACATTGGATAATTTTTCTCTGAAATATTATAGGCTTATTTAAAGTGTTGATTTCAATGAATAACTTGACTATTCTTATAGTTCAAGTATATTTATAGTTATTCTTCATTTTCGAAGAATATTTTGATATATTTTGAAAGATTTATATTTCGATAATATAATTCATAGGCAAGGATGGAAATTTGACTCCGTCAACTTTTGTTTAATTTTCTTTTAGTTAAGCAAAAGGCACTGACTGTCGTCTTAACGAAGCAAGCTTTCCATATATGCTATTATTTTGCGTTGTTCGTTTGCATGTTTGCTTAACTAATTACTAAAAGAATTAATCGAAGCTACCGGGGGAATCGGTTCACTCATCACCCCCTAAAATACACTGAGATTTATCTATTTGAC